>APFE031246669.1:38447-89526 GCA_000404065.3 Pinus taeda | reverse complement strand
ATCCATTTGATTTGGGTGAGGGCCAAATATCAATAAACTGCCCAATGAGCCCTCTTTCATCTAGCTTCAAGGCCATGTGTTGGGAGGAAGCATCTGGAAGATTTACTTTGGGAATTTGGTCCATCTTTTTTTTAAAGTGAGATGGTTGTGATTTTTGGATCGATTTCCCCATATATTGAGTTTGATTTGGGTGAGGGCCAAATATCAATAAACTGCCCAATGAGCCCTCTTTCATCTAGCTTCAAGGCCATGTGTTGGGAGGAAGCATCTGGAAGATTTACCTTGGGAATTTGGTCCATCTTTTTTGTAAAGTGAGATGGTTGTGATTTTTGGATTGATTTCCCCATATATTCAATTAGAGCCTGAAAAATAACCACATCGACATCAGGAGGAGAGGACAACCCTCTCCTGGATCCAAATCTATGGCCTTGGACAGAGCAGTGGGAACAAGCAGAGCTAGGGTTTTTTAAAGTGCTATAGTGAAAGACATTAACGATTAACATATGTATGTTTGTTATGAAAGCTATGACCTTTCTCAACATCGTCAGCTTCAATCACAATGTTTGTCTTAACCTGTTATGAGTAACTTGTTAATGTTGCTTTCTATTACAGCTAACATTTTAAATTATACCCTAACATAACATATTTGGTAATTTGTGCAGTGATTTGTTTTAGGTTACCAAGTATTTTAGGAAGTTAATGTTGAGAATTATAGCTTGTACAGGTACTTCCG
This sequence comes from Pinus taeda, assembly GCA_000404065.3. NCBI lineage: Eukaryota > Viridiplantae > Streptophyta > Pinopsida > Pinales > Pinaceae > Pinus > Pinus taeda. The sequence goes on along the minus strand of APFE031246669.1, from coordinate 88,793 downwards.
CATAGGTCAAGTGTGAACGTGTGAAAAATGGTTCGAGATATTTTGAAGAGTGATTCTATTTTCAAAAAGTCGTTCTATTATGTAATTCATTTTAGTTAAGTCTATAAAGGTGCATCTCATGTTAGGATGACTTAGATTGGGAGTAAACTCAAAAATAGATTAGAGCTTAGGTTACAGCTAGAAATATAAAGACAGTTTGAGGTAGAGGTTTTCACACACAGTTGAGTAGTTGAACAATTGAGCAGGTTGAGCAACCGAGAGAGGGAGAGAAATCAAGGATTCAAGCTGAGGTGAATCTGGGCAACAAGCAACAGTGCATACAGGTGCAGTACAGTCACATGGACAGGCAGCACATATTGTCCAGCAGACTGTACAACAGTTTTTGCCGTTTTCTGGGTTTTTTCCAGTAGGCTGTACCTCCAAAGCAGGCCACACAAGCTCAGTTCAGGGTGTTTTAGGTTACGGTGAAGTGCTATTTTATTAACAGCTTGTGGAGGTTTCCTTTTAAGTTTTTCGAAGGAATGAAGGTTGATTTCGAAGCAGTAATTACCTGTGTATGTGTGCATTTGATTTTATGCTACCATTATTTAATTTCCATCTATTGTGTGATTGATGCTACGGCCTGAATTTCATTTCTGCAGTAATTAATTTCAACAATTACTTGGTTAATTGAGGTCATGAGAACTTTAGTCTAGGCCAGGAAATATTTACAATTAATACACATACAACTTCACTCACATCAATAGTGATACCAACTTGTTTTGTTTTGATAATCTAAAACAAATGCCTTACACTGATACTAGATTTGTATCAGAAAGTTTTGGTGGCCAGAGCAGATCCCTTCTTGTGATTTGGAAATGGCCTCAAAATTTTATACATGATCTATCGGCCTCTATATGTTCTCATTACATACCAAAATTCAACTCCCTTCCAGTTGGGCTGATTGGTTTTCTAGAGATGATAGATTAGATTGAGCCTTTAAGATGTTGTAACCTTCAATAGTTGCTTCTTCTAGCCTATGCTAGAAAATTTCATAAAGAACGTAAGAAAACTTCATAAACAGCTGAAACCTTTCTGGAATTGTTGCCTTTGTTTCTTGCTTCATTCACCTATATTGATTTGTTCTAGATTTGCAATGCCTATATTTTGTTCTTTATCTTTTTGTTCATTCTCACTCCCTTTTCCATCCATTCTTGAAGTCTTCTGATCCATTTTCTCAATAATTTGCTAGGTAGCTTCTTTGTCTTTCTCATCTTGCTTGAATACTTGCATGATAAAATTCCTTAACTTGTCCAATCTTTCTTCCTTCTAATCCATATCTTCAGTTGCATTCCCAAACACTTTAATTTTATTAAATTTAATGGTCCATTCATAAAATTTTGTTGTGCCTCATTAGAATTTTTGAGTTGGTTATTCCACGAGTTAACTAGAACATCTTGATTGTTGGAATTTCTAAGTTTGACACGTTAGAAACCCTTCATGCACTTTACTAATTTATTCCTACCTACTTGTTCTATTAATTAACAAGTTATTTACCATGTAAATACTTGAAATAAATACAAGTACATGCTCAACACATTACAGATCATCAACTGGAGGAAATAGAAACAAGCACACAAGTGACACCATTGTTTTTGGACTAATATCCCCGGAAAAACCCAATGCAGGAAAACCGGTGTAGCTATCTGAGGGTTTGATTTATTAAGCAGTTTCAGAATACAATCTGGGTGCCAAATCTGGCTCACCCAATAGAGAAAAATCTCAGCATTAGTACCTCTCTACACAGAAGCAGATATTCTGGCTGAAACCCCGAATAAACACTCTGACAACTCCAGAGCTCCAAACTTTCCAACAAAACCCCAACATTAGCCTCTAGGGGTTGCGCCAACCTCTCTCTGGCCTAGCATTAGCCCAACGTCACTCTGGCTTGGCCTGCATCAGCCTCTGGAGGCACTGCGTCAGCCCTTTGGCCCTCTGCGTCACCCATAGTGGCCCTCTGAGGCATTGCACAACTCCTAACTGCCTCTACGTGAGCCCTGGCTGGCTTTACGTGAACCCTTGGTTGGTTCTGCGTCCCTCTCCGGCTACTGCGCTGATCCTCACGGTGCTATCTCTTCCTCTTTGTTTCTATATTCATTTCCCTTCAGCTGCAACTCTGATCACTCTCTCAACTTTCTCAGCAAACACAGCCCCAGAAAGTCAAAATCTTGATCTCTTGGTGTGTTCTCCAAGTGATCCTCAAGCCTCCTCTTATACTTTTCTCGTTGACAAATCAACGGCCAAGATTAAGTCCCTAATCAATGGCTAAGATTAGATCTGGCTTGATCCATGCCTTTTGGACCATTTTATCACAGTTTTATATTAATTCACATTAATATTTTATTTTCCCTAAGTTTAGACTGAGGGACTCCATTAAAAATATTAATTATTTTAATATCTCTCAAATTGGTTAGAATCTGCCCAAACCCTTTCTAGGTATTGGAGATCTCATGTGTCTTAGCCTCTACACCAATTTTCGTGGCTAGAGCACATCCAATGCTACCCCAAATCAACACCCGCTCTTAGCGAGGACTGTGCTCTAGTAATACTCCTCACTGAGCATCACCCTGATCATCCGGCATCGGTCCTTGTGCTGATGCTAGGCCTACTACCCAACATCCTCTGCATTGCTGCATCCTGTTCTGCTACCCATGGCCCTGTCACTTCCACTGCTACATCCGTACTGCAACTTCCTCTGCATCTGTGTTGCTGCCCATGGCCCTGCCACTGCCATTGTTGCATCTGCACTGCAACCCCTCTCGTCATGTTGCATCGTGCTACCCATGGCACTACCCCTGCTAACTGCTGCAGTCCAACTCAGTTATTGAGAAGTAAGTAACTGATCTCTCAACTCTGACATCTCTGTCAGGCTAGAGACACTCCTGATGTTGAAGTTCCCTCTGTCACTGACAAGTGCTCCCTCTCTGACCTCTGCGCTGTTGCAACAACTCCATGCATCTCGCACCGTTGCACACCTCTCTGTTCCATCCTGCACTGGTGCAACACTCTCGTGCCTCTGGCACTGTTGCAGCTTGCTAGCCTCATGTTGTCCTGGGAATCCTGCATTGTAGCTCCCTCTATCACTCCATCCGCATCCGTCTCTACTGACATTCGCTAATTCTACTACTCCTCTTCGGGGCTCCCGTAGCAAGGTCTAATCCAAGAGGTTGGGTACCTCAAGGATCCTGCCCCTCATCGCTTGTAGTCCACCTAACTACAGCTCGATGTCTCCCCACTTCTTTTGAAGTGCCACATGAGCACTCATGGCACAATCATCATCCGTATCCACTTCCTTCTCTGCCCTTGCTGGCACTGCCTTGGTCTTGGAGGTCTCTCCTTTACTCTTCTTCCTTGGACACTGGGTCACATAATGACCCAGCTCCCCACAGTGGAAGCATTTGACCTTGGAGAGGTCCTTCTTCATCCGTTTCTCCTGCTTTCCCTCAGATGCTAGGTTAACATCTTCCTCCTCCTCCTTCTTGATTTTGATCCCCTTACCACTGCTTCCCACCTTGCTCAGCCTTCTAATCTCTTCTTGGCGAAGAGCAGCCCACATTTCCTCCCAATCTGGAAGGGTCACCCTGCCCAGTATGCTCTGAAAAAACACCTCCCAGTCTTATGAGACTGCATTCAGGGTTTTTCTCACCTTCAATTTTGGATCCGGCGTTGCCCCTATGGAAGTCAGCTGATCTCGGATCTCCTTCAATCGACCGAGGAATGGGTCGCTCTGTTCTCCCTTTCATGTGGTATGATCACTGTTGATTTTCTAGTAGCATCTTCCTTTGCACGAATGTATGCTAATAAAACTTGGTCAAGGCCTCCCACATCTCCTGTGTCGTGTTCTTCTCGGCAATATGTGCCACTATATGATCGTTGACCTTGTCAAGGATGATACTCTTAGCCCTCACCATTCCTTCCTCATACATATCGCTATCAGCCGAGTTAACTGGGATAGCTATCGTCCTCAAGGTGAAGTGCTTGACACGATTCCTGTCTAGTACAGATAATATTCTGGCCTTCCAGACTACGAAGTTTGAGGCTCCATCTAGTCTGTCCTGGTCTCTTACACCATGCAGTGCCATTTCGCTGCTCCTCTACTTCCCTTTGAGCCTCGATTTCCCTCCCTGAAACCCTTCTTCCAATGTCGAGATGCCCCTCTTCAATCGTTTGTGCAACTGCAACACTGATCTAGATTCCTTGGCTAGAAATCCACCTCGGTAGCAACTCCCTCTACCTTGGTCTTGCCTTGTTAGGTATTGTTCTAACTACAGTACCCCACTAGCTCCACTTTGCAACTTACCCACAACCTCCTAAACCACAGCAACCTGAAGATTACGTCTCCTAGGCTCTATGCAACCACGGCACTGGCAAATCAACCTCCTCAGCCAACTGCGTCAGCCCTCCTGGCCTCTGCGTGAGCCTGCCTTTGCCTCCCTTAGCCTTTGCGCTGCCTCTTCCTGGCTCAATCTTGATGACATAGGCATTGCGTCACCCCTTCCTTGCTGCTACTCTGCTAGGAACAACTTCTGTCACTCGAGATAGCTATTATCTGCTGTTGTTGCTCTGCTCGGTTGATGTCCTCAGTTCTCCTATGATCTACAACCACGCTCTGATACCATGTTGGAATTTCTAAGTCTGACACGTTAGAAACCCTTCATGCACTTTACTGATTTATTTCAAGGATCTTATCTTTGGAAATTGCTTTCTTGAAACTGATCTAGCGTGTTATTGTGCTCAGCCATCCCTAGTCCCACTTGACACAAAGTTGGATCTCCTTCCTAGTCCAACTGGTGAAAATGACATTTTTACAGTTAGTAGTAGTAGTAATAGTAGTACTTACATAGTCCTTGTACATGTGATGCTTGGACACTATATTTTGACGGTTCTAAGACGCGAGAGGGCTCTAGAGCTGGTTGTGTTTTAGTAGATCCACAATAGAGGAAACATATGATCTCCAGTCACTTGGAATTTGAGTGCAACAATAACATCGCGGAATATGAAGCACTCATCTTGGGTTTGCAAAGAGCCATTGACGTTAATGTTGTAGTCCTCAAAGAAGTAGGTGACTCAGAAATTGTTGTACGACAGGTATGTGATACCATACACTATGTTTCACCTCGTGTAAAAGGTTATCAATAAGAGGTATAGAGTTTGATTTCTCATTTCCAAGCTTTCAATATTATTTTTGTTCCTAGAATGTGTAATGTAACTATAGATGCATTATCAAATGATTTTGCTAGGTTGTCACCGCTAGGGACGGCTTTTCAGTAGAGATTCTTTATAAACCATCTGTCAATGACAATATAACTAACTTATGCATTTTTAATAATGACCAACGGATATTGTCCTTTATGGCGAATGCTTATGTATTCAAGGATTGAACTATCAATGAAGACAAGCACGAGAAAGCGTTGCAGGATGTAGCCCACACAAATAAGGTAAACCCCATGCCAAAAGGCGTGGTATCACTTGAGAAGTTATATGACCTGTCGAATCGCTTATGAGAGGCATTTAATACAAAAACCCATGGCTCAATATTGTCGCACAAGCAAATAATCTTGGAACAGAGAAAGATATGAAATTTTTCAATCTCAGTACTTGTTGTACACCACGGGAGAAACAAGCTTTCATCTGCTTATTCAAGCAATACCAAGATGTTTTCATGTGGATGTATGACAAGTTTAAAACTTATGACACACGAATAATCCAGCATGTTATTCCAATCCAGGAAGGGGCCAAGCCTTTCCAACAAAAGTTGGGGAAGGTACACCCAACGCTCGAGCCTTTGATCCAAAAGGAGTTAAGGAAGTTGTTGGATGCCCAGATCATATATAAAGTGCAAGATTTGGTCCCAATAAGAAAGAAGTATAGGGAATCCGCTTGTGTGTAGATTTCCACAACTTGAATCATGCCTTGGAGAAGGATAACTACCCTGTGCCATCTATGGAGTAGATATTGTAACAGTATCAGGTTCAGAGATGTTTTCTTTATTAGATGGATATTCATGTGACAACAAGGATCTAGTCTCAGAGCTTGCCAAACTCAAAACAACATTCTGCATGAAGTCGAGCACATTCACATTTAGAAGAATGCCATTTGGGTTGGTCAATGTCGATGCGACATTTCAATGCGCCATGGACATCGCATTCTATGGACTCATCGGACAGAGCATAGTGGTCTATCTGGACGATGTTATAGTGTTTTCTAAAACGAGATCTGACCATCTACACCATCTGAAGAAAATATTCGAGCGATGTCGCAAATATGGGATATCCCTTAATCCAAAAAAGAGCATTTTCGTAGTGTCTGATAGAAATATCTTAGGCCATATTATCACAAAGAGTGGGATTAAGGTAGACCCTGGGAGGGTCAAAGCCATTATGCAGATTCTCTTTCCAGTGAACAAGAAAGCTATGCAATCCTTCTTGGGAAAGATTAATTTTCTCCACAGATTCATCTTTGATTACACTCAGATTATTAATCCCATGTAGGAGATAGTGAAGAAGGATGTGGTATACAAATGGGATAAAAGGGAAAAGGACATGTTTTCCAGTATTAAGCAAGTTATTGCAGAAGCACCCACTTTGTATAGCCCAGATTTCAACAAATATTTTATGCTCTACAACTTCACTTCTGATACTTCTTTTGTCATAGTGCTTACTCAGAAGGATGATCAAAATAATTAGCAACCAATATCTTTCATGAGTACCAGTGTTCAAGGACCCAAGCTCAACTACCCCGCCATTGATAAACATGAATACACAGTTTATAAGGCGGTGAAGCACTTCCAACCCTATCTCTTAAAGAACCATTGCATTATCTTTATGCCACACCAAGTAGTCAGATCACTGTTTGTTGAGTAAGCGTTGGACGAGAGAAGAGCAAATTGGATGACTGCTTTATAGGAGTATGATTGATAATTCAACACAGTTCATACATTCAAGGGCCATGGTATATGTCGGCTAATAGCGGAAGCAGTAGATGTGAAAAAAGAAGATTTGTCTAGTTGGGAGCATGAAATCGAAATGTACAATGTTGAGCAAGCTTCCCCCACTACCATCGCAAACTCTTGGTACACATGTGTGCTAGTATCTTGATCATGGAACTTTTCCCTCTCACTTATCCACACGGCAAAATAGGGAACTCATACTCAAAGAATTATCTTATCAGTTAATGCATGGGATGTTTTTCATAAAGCACCATAACGAAGGTTTGCTCAGATGCTTGCAAGTGCACGACTCAAAGAAAGTACTGCGTGATTTCCATGACGGACTAGCTAGGGACACTTTGCGAGTAACACAACTGTGCACAAGGTTCTGCGGGCCAGTTTTTATTGGCCCACATTATTCAAAGATGCTCATACCTATGCCCGCAAGTGTCTGGTCGGTCAAAGGTGTGCCAACGGATGAAAGAGGTTAGTCACCCCATTGCAGCCTATTAGAGTGGAAGAACCATTTCAAAAATGGGGCTTAGATGTTATTGGTGAAATTTTTCTGCACTCATTAAAGCGACATCGCTACATCCTCACTATTATAGACTATTTCACGTAGTGGACAGAAGCAATTCCAATTATACAAGTGAATGATCAAGAAGTCATCAACTTCCTTAAACAAAACATCATATCCAAGTTCGACATTCTGACTTCACTTGTTTTTTACAATGTAATGTATTTTTCATCGTTAAATTTATATGATTTTGCATTCAAAAATGGAATTGTATTGAAACATTCATCTAACTATTATCTGCAGGGAAATGGTCATGTTGAGTCTGCAAACAAAAACCTCATCCGCATTATAAAGAAGGCCATTTTCTCTTAACAGAGAAACTGACACTCCGTTTTGGTGAATGCTTGATGGGCTGACCGAGTCATGCCAAAACCTTCTCTGAACACGTCTCCTTACTTTCTCGTGTACGGAAAAGAAGCCATCCTACTTCGAACATCTACTTTCCTGCCCTTCAACTTTCACAAGAATCCTAGGGCAAGCCTTTATTATTGGTCCAACGTAGGATAAACACCTTCACAAGCTTCAAGAAGAAATACAAAAAGCAAAAGAAAAAATTTCACTTCACCAGAGTTATATCAAGAGGTAGTTCGACAAGAAGTCTATCGGGAAGAATGAATTCAGTGTGGGTGATAGTCTTGAAGTGGGACAAAGCCCACAAGGACAAAGTCAAACGCACTAAGTTCCAATCCTTGTGGATTGGACCATTCACCATACACTAAAAGCTTGGCCAACACATTTTGTTTGCAATCACTAGACAAGAAGATTGACTCTCTTCCTGTTAATGGCCAAGATGTAAAACATTATTTTCAATGATGATATGGGGTTGTGCCCTACCCTATGTACATAGTTTCTTTTGTTTCTTCTTTGTTTGATTGGTCTTCTCTTTGTTTTTTCATTTGTGCAAATAAGCCTCCTATGTGAATGTGCTTTCTGGATTCTTTGCATGTGGTTGAATTGAAAAGAGGCTTGTGACACCACAACATTTGGCTAACCTTCGGTCCTCCTTCTTTGTTTTGGATCACACATTTTGGTCAATGAAGTTCCGACAAAAATTACGATCCATTGGTAAGGAGAGTTTCGATCAAACCATGATCCTTGTGTCTATTCTGGAAACCTTATGCAATGCTTGGTCCTTATGTTTCAGTGTTTTCACGCTTATTTAATCAGTAGATGAGGAAAAGGGGAAAAATATAAATGAGAAAACCTAAATTAGAGGCCTTTATATGCTTCTCTAAAGGAACAACCTCTCTTGTTCCCAAAGAATCGGGATCCCTCTTCTACCCACTAAATGAATAAGTCTCAATGCACAGTCCTCTTAAATATATAAATAAAGGCAAAAGAAGAGAAAGACTTCATGCGCAGAGAGGTGAAGCAAGCAACTTTGTCGAGGTACTGTGTAGGCTCGTTAGCAACAAACAAATGTTTGTGTTCCTATAGTGACTTCGCCAGGGTATTGTCTAGGCCTGCTAGCAGCGAAGCAATACTAAAGATGAAAACTATACTCAACTCGCAAACTTCACTGCCCTTTCCAATTTGAAACATTGCGATATTGTTGAATATTATGTTCGTGTTCAACTAAGAAAAGCACAAAGGGGACCATGCTTATTCATAGGGTAAGTGGGGAAGCTAAAGTGATCTACATGATGAATCAATACTCCTTGAAGAACTAAGACCCTGCACAAAAGAGTTAACCGAGACAGAGAAGCTGGAATTCTACGAGTGTGTTGACAAGTATTGTCACTAGCAAAACACCCTCCAAAATTTTGGCTTGCACCAAATTTTGGAGCCTGCCTTGGTCTTCCATATTGTCGTCGCAAACATTGAATTTCATTCCATGTGTTTTCTGTTAGTGTTTTGGTCCCTTTTGCAAGAAAGGAAAAATGTCATCTTTTCACACATTCGCTGTCGCTTAATGTGTATGAGCTTGTTTTGGTGGTTTTAAACGGTTATCTTTGTGTGAATGAGTTTATGAGATTGTCGCAAAGTGTATCTTTGATGTCACACTTGTAGTAAGCCATCACAAAGTTGTCATACTGATGGAAATTTGTGGTTCATGTGTCGTGGATTATCTATGTTGTTGTTTTATCAAGTGTTGTAAGTGTGTGGTCGCAGTCAAGTCATGTCACTGATAACATTAGTTCATTGATCCCACACTTAGCCAATTTTCATAAATATTCCAGCAACTTCACCTCATCTGGCATTCCCCAACTGTGCATTGTGCAGTTCCAACCCTCAAGCTGCAACCTTGCCCCTTGACACTGCGCAATGCACACTTCCAGCCTCCTAGGACTTCACAGTTCCAATTCCCAAGCCTGGACCTTGGTCCCCACAATTGTGCAATTCAAACCCCATCCTGGCCTCAACTACGCATTATGCAGTCTCTAGGCTTAAGCTCAGACCTTGAGCTCCTAAGTTGCATAATTTCGCAATCACCTAGCCTCCTTTGCCTTCCAAAACTGCACAATAGGTTGAACCAGTGCCCATCCCCTCAGCCTATCACATTGACCTCCCAGGTTGCGCAGTTTTCTTCCTCAGTCCAGCCTGAACTGTGCATTAAATAGTCTCAAGGATCAAGCTCCACCCTTGATTGCCTGAGTTGCGCAATTACGCAGTCACCGAGCCGCTCTCCCAACCTGCAACGCAGTTCTGGCTCAGTCAGTTGATCAACATGTGCCATCTTAGACTAGGGGTTTATCTGACTGATGTTGTCTCATCATGAGTGAATTGTAGATGCAGGTACTCTGTCATACCATTATAGGATGATGATGAAGGAGATGAAGAACGAAAACATTCTAAAGGACATCTTTGTAGTTGATTATACAAGTTGATCAATCAAGAGAAGACAAAAGGGACACTGGTTTGCGATCACAACTCAAGACTTGATATCATTGAAGACTCCGTACCTTTAAGCCATATGTAGGTGAACAGAAGAGCGTACTCAAGAAGACACATAGAAAGGAGCAACAAGAATGGCTTGAAATTTCCATGCCATTATGTAGTCCATGTTAGCAATGCCATGTCATGTCATGCCATGAGTCATTGTATGCCACATCACTATTGTGGATCATGTAATTACTTATTCAAAATGTATTGTAAAGTGGAAATCCAAAGGACGCATTCAAAATATGAAGATTCATTTAAAGTCGAAAAGTCATAGGAAGTCAAATAGTCATGAGGGTAGTCAAGAGTCACAAGGAAGGTGAAACATCACCTCATTGGTTATATATACACCCTCATTGTATGAGCAGAGGACTTTTCACCTTGGCTCCTCCTACAAGGCATTAGAGAGACAAGCTAGTTCTTTTGGGGAGCAAGGAGTGACTCCAATGCTCCACCATTGGAGCTAGTGGTGTTCATTGTATACATGTGTGTTGGAACTTTTTCTTAATATAAGAAGCCTCATGGCCATCACGTTCTTCATGCATGGATTATATATATTTGTAAGAATATTATCTGGATGTTTGTAATTCATGTTTTCTTTTATCTGTGCTAAAGTAGTTGAACTATTTCGGTTATTTAGTAATTATCATATTGAGAATGTGTTGTAATGGTTATTATTGTTGTCACATCCTTGTGGACTATTTCGTTTGATATTAGATAGATCTCTCTTGTTGATTGGTTGTAATGATCGTCGCACATTTGTGGACTATTATGATGGATGTTAGACGGATCCTTCTTAGTTACATGTGTCTCTATTAGGGCGGTACTATTACCTCTCTCTTGAAGGCTCACTTTCTTTTCTCCCTCCGCAGTAGAAGAACCTTGACACACTTACAACTGAACACTCATCGGGCACATTCGCATTCCTCTCTCTTGCTAACAGTTAGATCCACGAAAATCTTTAAGAAACTGGCAACCTGGCCATGTTTCGGATGGGGATCCTATCCCAAATGGTGTGAGGTATAATTGGGACCACATATCAGGGAGACCCCTTGAATGTTGGTGGGTCCATAACCGTCTACAAGACCCTACTATTATTGGTGATGACAATGGTGATCAACAGTTATAGAGAACACTTGTTTGAGCATTTTTTGAGGACAAACAATTTTTGGTGAGGAGGACTGTCATGTCCCCAATTAATTTTTCTTTAAAGAAAATTCCCAATATTGGTAATTTTGGAAATTAATATAATATTAGATAAATAAAGCTTAGGAGAAATAAGTTGTGGAGGTGTTAAATAAATTTTTGGAGAAAAGGCAAAGGTTGGGACAATGGGAAAGAAGAAAATTAAAGTGAAAATAAGTTGTGGAGGTTATTAGATGGAAAACAAACCATGGTATCAGAGCATGGTATGAGAGAAATCAAACCATGGTATGAGGAAGGAAAAGAAACCATAAAAGGAAGGCTATATCCTCATTTTGATCATTCTATTTTTGGCATTTTAATTTCTGATTTGGAGGGTTTCCCTGAGTTGTTGAGCCAAGTCAACCAATGTTGTTTAGCACAGGGATTTTCAAGCAAAAAACCCCAACTCTCTTTTGGTGGACCTAGAGTGTCACCCTAGGAGAGAAATTTGGAGTTGATTGGATATTTCTTTTTCTAAATTTTGTGAGCCATTTCATATTTGCAATAAGTGGGATGAATGTTTTTAGGAGGACACGGTAGAAGAAATAAAATTGCTTGGAGGAGGAAATTGTCAGGGAAATTTGTGTCAAGAACAGTGTTTTCAGAAACGGTCGGGTCAACTTCAACCCGGCTGAGTTGGTCCGGTCATTGGCCTGGGCATTGAACGGTGGCCACCCGGTTCGGCGGCCGAGTCAGCAATGACACGGCCGAGTCACTCAATGACTCGCCGAGTCACTCAATGACTCGGCCGAGTCACTCAATGACTCGGCCGAGTCATTGCTGACTCGGCCGAAACGGCCGGGTCTGCAAAAAAACGGCTAGGTAGCTTTATTAACTTGCAGGCAGGAAATATGATATTTTGGTGCTTCTTTAGTATTCTTGGTCAGCCTATGTGTGTACTACTTTATTATCATGATGTTATAAACCAGGGGAATGGAGAAAGTGAGATGGTTTTGTTTAGTGACAAATGGCAAGCTTGTAAAACAGTGCTCTCGCTGTAGAATTCATACTCTCCTCGTATAATAAATTTTGAAATGGAAGAAAATTCATTTTTCTGCCCAATGCTTGAAATAGAAGCTACACCTTGAATGGAAGTCTGGATATAAATGATTCTTGAAGTTTTCCAGAATATAATGGCAAAGATGTACCAATTTAAAACAAATAAAAACTGAAATTTAAATTTACTGTCTCAAGGAAAACCTTGGTGCACTGATGTGTCTAATATTTATGGAACTGCCAAAAATAATCTGGTAGTCTGTAATGACCATAGAAAATGAGACAAACAGACAGTACCAAAAATAAAAGGATCCACCATGCTTCAAATCCATCTTAACCCCTTTCCTCAAGTTAAAACTCCACTTGCAACATGTTCACTTGTAGGCTAATTGTTGATTGGAGTTGGTAAGGTAAAGAAAAATACAATATATAATTAATTGCAGGAAATTTGGAATTAAAGAAAATCGTGTGCCTCTAATTCTGTGAATTAGTTCATTGATTTCTGATTCTCCTTGAAACCTTGAATTAGTTCATTGACTAATGATATCTCTGAATTTGTTAAGGTTGTCCCCTAAAAATCTGTTATCTTCTCTTCAATCCTGATCAACTCTGGCACATATTCTGGATTTTGATATAATGGATTGGTTCATGAGCCTACTTTGATCATATGTTGTCTTCCATCTATATTATAATGCTGTGTGTTTGGAAACATGAATGAAAGTCTTTAAAATTATGTTTAAAATCTTCAAAATTATGTTTTTCTATAAAAAAACTAAATATTTAATGTATTTTTTACAACGACCGAGTCATTGAAAACGAGTCGGCCGAGTCATTACCGTTTTGGAGTCGGAGTCGGAGTCATTGCTCGGCCGAGTCGGAGTTGGAGTCGGAGTTTTAAAACATTAGTCAAGAATTTGTAGGAATTTCGTTTAGAGGAGGACAAATTTCCTTGTGGAGTTTTAGCGCCTGACACTGTTGCATTTGTGTGGGATGAATTCTTCTTCCTTAGGGCCTGCGTTAGGGTTTTTTTAGGTCATTTTGTTGAGAATTTTTCAAGCAACTTGGTTCTGGGAATTAACTGAAATTCCTCTCTACCATTTCAGAATTATTTTGTCAGATATTTCTTAGTTATTTGGTGGAGGAAATTGGAGCTAATTTGCAGCAGATATTCTTAGTGGGACCCAAAACCCATTTGCTCGAACTTTCGTCCAAATTTCAGTATTTCTAGGTCAGTTGGAAATATCCCTAAATATTTCTAGGTTTTTGTGGGTTTTAAGAGAGGCTCCAATTAATTTGGCATAATTATCAGAGCTCTTTTGAGAGCCAAAACGTAGGGTTGAAGCCAACCAACAATAAAAATATTTCCATAGCAGGGTGTAGTTATTTGGAGAAGCCATTTTACCACTTGGGTCTGTGAGACTTTTTTGGGTTTCGTTAGTTGGGGTGTGAGGAGCATTCCCCTAATTTTTCAGAATTTTTAGAGTAGTTTTGACTGGTGATATTACAATTTGCCTCTAGCAATGGCAGTAGTAGCAAAAATTTCTAGGCAGTGAGTTTGGGCAAATTGGGTTGTTTCAGCTAGAGATATCACTTAGTTTCTCACCTAGGTATTGCATGCTTGTAGAAGCAAGCCCAGGTTCTATCATTTCACTCCATTGTACTCAGTCCTAGCTTAAAAATTAATAAAATGGCTCAATATTGTTGCCTTATTTCCTTCTTGTATTGATTTGTGTTTGCATGGTGTATTTTTTAATTGTTGTTGCTAGTTCATAATTTTGTATTTATTGTTAATTTTCCAATTAGGAACATTACAATGGTTTAAGAGCATGATCTTGACTATCTGTTGGGAAGCTAGTAAGATCATGGAGGTTTTAGACATGCATGCACAATGATTGGTGAATTTATGGACACTGAAATGATGCAACAGGGAAAAAGTACACAAGGGATCATGGAGGAGTTGGAGAGGAAACTAGAAACCCTTTCATATTTTATGAGGTCCTTCGTGGATAGGATTGATGAGTATGAGGTGGTGCACTCCAAGATCAGGAAGGCTCTCTCGTTTGAGGAGCATGGATCCAATATTGCATCATCATATAGAGAAGGATAATTAGAGGGTGATACCAAGAGGTGCTTTTGCTAGTGGAGACCTAGCTTTAGATATCAAGAGCCGAAGAAGGAGGTGGAGCATGAAACGAATGGCATGCGGGAGGAGCACAAATATACCCAGAGTGACATAGGAGTCACCTTTGTTGGATATTCCTTTGATAGCTATGGTTAACACCCTGGAAGAGACAATTGAGCATACAATTATAGGGCCATCCATTGAGGAGGTATCAGTTGATGAGGCACATAGAGTTGTGGCTGAGTTTCCAGATGATGACCGCCTACTTTAGGTTGATGAGGTGCTAAGAGACACGAAGGTATCCACCATTGATGAGGTACCAAGAGACATATCCACCATTGATGAGGTGCCTGGAGACACAGAGGGGTCTAGAGCTATGACCGGGTTTATAGATGATAACCGCCCACAATAGTTTCATCAATTCTAGGTCGGCCTTCTAACATTGAAAAATAAGGCCACGACAGTATGAGTGGCCATTCTGCAGTAGAACGAGGAGTGGAGGGCATGAGAGTAGTTTATGCTGAGTCAGCAGCCAAACTGACTCATGTTGGGGAACGGTTGGATTCCCTAATGGTACAACTACGATGCACATTGGAGCATAAAAGAAACCCACTTCGGACATAAATAGATGAGGCTTGTAACACTAGTAGGTTGCCTTTTCACGTTGGAGAGGGAGAGGCAGAGTCACCTCGACAGATTTTATGTGTTGGCCAGGATGGTGAGATCAGGCGACATGATCTACACAGGGTGAAACATTTGCAGGATGGAGGGATTGTTCTATATATGGGATTTCATGCATTTAATGACTCTCTTGGGGTTAGATAGTGAGAGATTTTGAGTTGGTACCTGGTGGAGTGGGATAGGATTATGGACATAGTAGTAGACTGTGGTGAAGCTCAACAAGAGCTTCTAGACATTAGGGATATGTTGACGGTGTTGGAACCACCAACATTCAGGGGGTCTCCCCGATATGAAGTCCCAATTAGACCTCACACCATTCGGAGTAGTATCCCCATCCAGAATATGACCCGGATGCCAAAGCAGTGGGTTTTAATGATGTGCCTTGGCTGCAATAACGCATAGAGTGGTGTAATCGTGACTTTGGTGAACAAGTGTGTGACTTTATGGAAGGTCAAGTGAAATGTATGAAAGGTTCTAACACAACAATGGGAAAATGAGTGAGCCCCTTTGAATCCTGTATTATTATGCAACTTGAAAGGAACACACGAGCATAAAAGACATCACGAGTTAGCCTGCAAAATAGTTCACACGTTAACCATGACAAAAATATACAACAACACACATTCAACAAGATTCATACTAAAGCAAACAAAATAGTTCATAAGATTTAGCATAAGTGAAATAACATATATTGCAAAAATAATAAGAATAGTCCTACTATATTCACAACATAGGCATGAAAATGTGTCGGTTCTAAGCTTTTGTTAAAGTGAGAGTTCCAAGCACCCATATACCATTTTCGAACCAGTGGTCCCAATAGTGGAACATGAAGGCTACACATGCTCCTCCAAATAAAGATACTCCCTCTATGCTACAGAGAAGCCAAGGCTCTTAACGAAATCCCAAGCTCCTGATCCTAAGCTAAAAGCCTAGCCAAGAGCTTGGCTACCAAAATCCATTTACATGAGTTATGATGACATATTTATAACAAAAGGGGTGACTATTTGTCTCCCTTTTGTGACTCTTGGACTTCTCTCATGACTCTTCAAATTCTTTACAAAATGACCCTTCACATTCCACAATTGATGCTTGGAATTCCACTTACAAATTAATTACAAAAGAATATTACAATATACTTGTGCCCATATAGGAAAAAATTGGGTAGAATCAACTAAACAACCTAATAAGACAAATAAGTTAAGCTTGAGTTTGGGGAAACCCCAAATCAATAACTTCAACCTGTAGGTTCTCAATCACATGATTGTGCCAAGAGTTGTACTGCATGATGACTTCCCCAAACTGTGGGATGGGCTCAGGATGAAAGTAGACTCTAGCCTCCATGGAATCTGGGTACACCAATTTGGAATTAGTCTGAGTTTCCCTCTTTAGCAAGAGAATCATAGTATTGATCTGGATAGGGCCACCAATGTACTTTTGCATTCTCTTCCTGTTCACTTCAAGATCTTCCTTGGTAGTGATCTATCTAAACCGGTCCAAGTGTTCTTCAACCTCCTGCCTAACCTGATTCATGTGTTTGGCTTCAATGAGTGAGCCAACTGATGGGATCTTGTGCGTTTTCAGCATGAAATCCATATTGTTGTAAAATCATGCATATGAGGCTTGAATATTGGCAATGAATGAGGCGAGTTGTTTGTTGCTCTGAATGATCATTTGCATTTGTGCTTTCTCCAACTCTACATGTTGCCTTGTTTTCTTCCCAAACTCAAATGGTGCCCCTTTATATTGCTTTGACCACTCATACATGGTAGCGATGGTTGTATGGACAACCTTGAGATCTTTAACATTATCTTTACACTTCTGCTACATGTCGTGCAAGCACAAAACTTATTTATGCACGGTGACAAGCTCTTCATACAATCTCCGCGTAGTTTCTCCCAATGTCGATACTTCACCAAGTATGGTTGCCTTAAGTTCTTCCAAACAAACTTGCACGGGAGCTGCATTCTGAACCTCTGCTCGGAGTTGTTCAACTTCTTGCCTCAAAACTTGTAATTTCTTTTCCAATTGTTTGTTCTCGGCCATTAGATACTCCGTGTTTAACTTTGTAGCATTTGTGAGTCCAAGTTGGTTGTGGCAATGGCATTTAGATTCCTTTTGGTATCTCTCACAATCATCATTTCTCCGATGAATGTAGGAGGTGCAAGATTGTCTAGAAAATGTTTCTCCCTTACTTGTACAATATTCCTCTGAAGCTCAATGTAAGTCAGATTTTATGTGTCCATAATTGAACCCTCATCAAGAGGAACAATTTGCTCTTCCTCACTTGGAGCTTTCTCTGCTACTAGAGGAGGGGGAGACTGAATGGTACCCTGCTGAGTGCTCAACATCATGTATACATCTTGGTTTAACTGATCTGGTTTAGCCTCCATGTCTTGAATCACAATTAACTCCTCAATTTCTTAAGTGAGCTCCTTGTCCTACAACTGCTCACTCTCCTATTTTAGTATTCAGTTATGCTCTTATTCCTCGACTTGTTTCCATGTTGCTTATTCTTCTTCCATTCTTCGCCTTTCTTCTACTTCTTCTTCTTCTTCTTGTCTTCGCCTTTCTTCTTCCAATCTCCTCTGCTCTTGTTCTTCCCTCTGCTTCATCTCTTCCTCCTGCGTCCTTTGCTTCCTCCTCTTCTCTACTGTTATGTTCGCTTTTAGGATGTTTGGATCTGCTTTCATATTGTAGCTATGCTCTTCCATTGGACTATGCACAACTTTCCTCTTGCCCTTTTCACACATTGGGTTGCACCTTTCCACTGGTACTGCCTTGGGAGTGACTTCTTTCTGCGCAGTCACTTGTGATGTTTCAGCAAAGCTGACCAGTTCGTAGGGCTTGGAGGAATTATAACAATTCTTCATTGCTTCCTCCTCGATTTTGTGAAAGGTCCCACTTGGCCATTGAAAATGAATCCTTGCACATTGGTCTTTACAAACATTCCTGGGATTGTACGAATTGAAGTCCAAACAACCAAATGTGAATTTTTCTATCTCCTTGGATTCAATGTCTATGAATTTCAAATTCTTAATTTCATACTATCAAATCTACAAACGAAGAGCATGCCAATGTGTTTTCTTCTTCCTGTTCAGAACTGCTGATAACCCTATGGAAATATGGTACGCAACTTCCTGCATGACTAGTTTATCAGTGGCATACCTCAGCAGAAGATGTGGTGAATTCTGTCCACCAAACACTCTAAGAAAAGTGCCATTCGTTGGGACGAACCAATCTGCTATCTCTAACACTGCTTCCATTGCCCCATGCGACATGCAAGGTGTCTCCTCAAAGATTAACTTGTATAACGGAATGAGGAAGTGATCAATCAACTTTTCCATTACTCCTTTGTGGCTGCACTCTAAAAGCATCTTGCAGTAGATGTGTACGCAAGACTCTCTTAGTGTCCAGGTCCAATCATGACAAGAACTAAATTGTGAGCACAAATTGCATCCATCAGGTAGGCATACATGTAAAATCTGGTTTGCTTTCCCTTGGGAGAATTATGGGCATTAGCTACATGGATTTTTAGTTATTGAGCCAACAAGTCTGACCAGATGAATGGATTTTCATCATTCACAATCAGGTTCAGCGAAAATTCCCACCCTTTGGGGAAAGTCTTAATACTTTGTTGACCATAAATCCTGCAACATAAAACTATCAAGTACTAATAGACCTTCCCAAGAGATTTTGTCTTGTAGGTGTTGGTGGGTGTTTGACGAAACTTTTATGGCTCTTTCACCCAACCTTTGACAACCTCCTTTGTGCTCAATTAGCTGGTGGCAGCATAGAAGTAAGAATCCATTAGTGATTCTGGCTTTGACAAATGGTACATGAGATGGTAATCTGGTGCCAAAAAAGAGACAAGCCTTTGTCTGCTGGCACTGTTAAGAGACATAGTCTTAGAATCTATATGTGAAATTATCCAGTTGACAATGTCTGCACATGGGAAAGTCGGATACTTGCATGAAACCTTTTGTAACCTTGAGTTTTAGACATTGATATACACATGTCGGTCCTCAAGATCTACTTTGAAGCTTCTTGCTGAGAAAGCTTCATTTACTTTATCCCATGTGATATCTGACTCTTTTTCTATGAATAGTTGAGTATCTGCAAAAAATTGCAAGTTCATTGGAGTACTCTCAACTGCCTCCCCGATGTTGCTTTCAGTGGTGTCCTTTGAAGCAGATCTCTTTAGTGCCATGATGACAGTAACTGATGAAGAGAAGTGCTCAACAACTATAATACCTATAGGAGGAAAAGCACTCATGGAAAACATGAATTGGCTTCAGCAAAAAGACTCACATAGCAAGATCAAGGCAACAACCACAAGACTGGAGAGAAGAATTGCGCAAATCTTGAGCTGAGGGTAGAGGTTGACTCAAGAACTACACATTATGCAGTCTCAGTAACCAGGGCAGACTAAGGGAGAGATTGTGCATTGCACAGTCTCAGTGACCAAGGGTGTGGCTTGATCCCTGGAACTACGAAATGCGTAGTTGGGCTAGCCAAGTACTACGCATTGTGTAGTATTAGAGACCAAGCTTGAAGCTTGAGCCTTGGACTTGCACAATGCCCAGCTAAGCAAGGAAACTGATGGCGAAGTGAAGGGCAGAATTGCCTAGAAAGAGGATGGGGAAGTGGCATATCTAAGTGATTGTGCAAGTTAGAGTATGGATCTGACTAAGGAAAGATAAACCAGTGAAGATTAAGTGCAGAAGATCAGTATGCAAAAGGAAAAACAAACATGCATAGGGAGTCATCGAAACGATGACCACTAATGGGCAAAAGCAATACAAGTGATGCGACACTTATAAAAGACGAATGACGAACTGAACCAACACTTGTACAAGCTAATATAAGTTAAAACACCAACAACCATGACTCACATTAGTAAAACAACAAAAAGCGACAAAAAAAACGATAAAAGACGACAAAATCAAAACTCACCCGGAAAAGCTCCGCAAACTCCATTGAAGGCTCCTTAATCTCCTTGGGAAGGTTAGATCTCCAAAATCAAATGTACAAATGAGATGTACGGGTGTCTATTATATAGATCTAGGTTGGTTAGGGTTTATGATGCGCATGTCTAAAATCAAGGAAAAAAGTGACACTTGGCGAAAATCCAAAAATAGCAATTTGTGTCATCCTTCAAGAAACTAATTAGCCACTCCCTACTTTCTAGGGATTGAATTTTTTATTTTTTATTTTTTTATTTTTGTTTTCTCGACTCAGTGAATTGCATAGTTTCTGAGCTCAAGGGAGGATTTATGCAATTTTTGAGCTTAAGGTCGGGTTGCCTTCCAGAATTGTGCAATTTCTTAGTTAAAGGTTGGTATGCCTGTCTGGATTGTGCAATTCAGATTCTCAAGACTGGGTCACTTTCAAGGATTGTGCAACTTTTGGAGGGAAGATGGGCAATGCTGCAAAGTCAAGTCAAGAGATAGCTTGTGTCTGAAAGGTGTCAAACCAAGATCAAAACAACGCATCACAAGCACATCATGAAAAGGTAAGTCTTGATCACAGCATGAATATTTGACATCAATAAGTGATAAGCTCCTATGGACAAGAGGGAGCTTCCAAAATCAAAGCATGGGAAAAATTTTGGAGGGTGTTGTAGCAGCTAAAACAAGATACCAGAAGCCCAAGCTGGCATTGGGATCCAAGTGGGACTACTTGTTATTTACCAGATATGTTTGTTGACTATGAAATTGGTGGTATAGTTTACCTAGTGGTTAAGCACATGCATTCGTTATGGGAGTTTCAGTCAACACCAATGGCTATTCAGTTTATGGATAGACCCCTTGGGTTGTCTTGGTATGGCAGTTGTATACGAGATCACGGGATGATCAGCATACTCTGGTAGGAGTTGACATTAGCAGGCAACCAAATAGTGCCTTATATGGGGCTGAAGGTTCTCCCCAGTTATGTGGGGCACAATGGTCATGGAGGAGAAGCGTAATGATGGCATTACCATTGTTACATCGGGGGATTCACATCTCGTGTCCCTTAGGGAGGATTTTGAGGCAAGGACCATGCATTAGAGGGTGTGGTGATGTGACAGTGGAGGTGGTGATACCGATACGATGCAGGCCGACATATACTATCTCAGCTTTAGATCATGGCATCCATTGTCATGTAGGAGGATATAATATTAAGCAACGATTTGTAGGTGAGCACGATGGTGCATGGTGGTGTGCCATGGTGAATGGATTTACATCATGGATTAGGAGGAGAGACTCATATCACATTGATTACACACGGGGAGTATCAGATACAGTGACCCAAGCAGGACACAATATGGTATAGGATGGTACAGCAGCAGTAGGGGTTATCCATCGGTGTACAGGCATAGGCCACTACAATGGCATGCCGAGGAGTACAATGATACTAGGTGATATGAAGGGGCATATGGTATTGTACGGAGGGGTCTTAGATTGTTGTCTCCAAGGAGACTTATGGACGAGGACATCGGGCATACCTTTGGGTGAAGTTCACCAAGGATTGATGATCCAAAATGGATCTTGGATAAACCTCTAAGTCTAAAATACTTCATATAAGAGGTAAAAGGTGCTAAACGGCACAAATCCTTTGTAAATCAGAGGAAAAATGAAAGTCAAAGGATACTCTTGGGAAGTGTCTCATTGCGTAGATCTCTTCATTCTGAATCTAACACAATTTGAATGGGCTAAAATGGATTTCGGATGAAGAACCTATTGCAAAAATAAGATTGCCCATTATCCTTAGAAAAGGAGGCAAATCCTTATGAAAATGGGATTAAGGCTTTATATCCGTTCCTTAAGGAAATTGCATCAGAAACGTTCAAAGGGCAGAGCAGCAGGCCTTAAGGGCTCCCTGATAGCGATCTTCGATATATCCCATCGAAGGCAGGCCTTCATGCGATATCGGAGCTCCGGACAGTGCAATTAGCGATTTCAATAGCGCAATCGTTCATCGGGTTGGAAAATACCAAGGGTGTCGTTACAAATGCGATACGCCGATGCGATGGGCCGATAGCGATAGCGTCGATAGAGCGATCAACGATCGGCACAGTCAAAGGAAAGACCCCCGAGGCCGTTGCGATAGCGATATGTGATACGTTGATATCAACGATCAATGAATCACATCGCAACAATACAAAGGGCCGTTACATGCGATACATTGATGCGATGGCACCGATATGCGACAACGCCGACATGCGATTGCGATAGCGGGATCGGCGATCAGCGAATCCCCAATACAAGGGCCAATGCACATGTGATTGCGATATGCGATCAAGGCGCGGACTCGATAAGGATTATAGACATGATTTCATATTATTTGAAATCTAGATTTGCAGATTTTCTTTGTATTTCCATGTAATTGGGTTTTGGCCTTATGCAATGCGATTTGCGATGAACGATGAAGAACATGGACCCGATAGGTTTATAGGGTTGATTCTATATTATTGGAAGTCTGGTTAAATGCTCAATGATGTGTTTTTGACAGTTTTTCCTGTGTATTGCGTTACATGCTCGAACGCGGGATTTCTGTAGGAGGAAGGCCGAACGGTTGGATTTTCAATGCTCGCCGGTTCATTTCCATGCAAAACTAATTCTTTTGTGAAAACGTGTGGTTTTCCATGATGGAGGACTGTAACCAAATGGTTACAAATACAAAGATAGCTCAATTGACAGGGCTACTAAAGGTTGCCGAGATTCGCTTGGAGGTTGAGTGAACCACTGATAACACAGAGAGCTAAGAGCCAGAGCCAGAGTCAGAGCCGAGATCCAGAGCCAGAACCAGAGCCAAAGCCAAAGCCAAAGCTAGAGCCCAAAGCCCAGAGCTAGAGCTCAGAGCCAAAGCCGAGCGCAGAGGCATAGCCACTAGAGATTGGAGGCAAAGCTACAAAGCCATAGAGCTCAAATGGGCTTCTAAAGAGCCATGAAGTTGCAATGAAGTTCAAAACAGCAAAGAGGTCGAAATGATCAAGTTGTTGTTGGTGACTGTTGTACTAAAGATAGAAGAAGGATTCTAGGGACAATATAGAAATCTGAGGGAGTCAGAGAGGCCAAAAGCTCAAGAAGCTCAGAGCACTAACTAAAGGAGTCAAGTCCAAAGAAGCCTAGATCTTTCTACAGCTAAAAGACAGCCAGCGGGATAAGATGGTATTCTAAACCCATAGGTTCAGTTGCAAATCGATGGAGTTGAGTGTCGAACTTGTAAAAGAAAGATTACCATAATCCCAGAGAGCCTAGTTGAGTTGACTAAAGCTCACGGATACGTAGCCCAAGAGGTTTGGGTGAACTCCTAATTATATTGTTGTCTTATGTGTTTGTTGATTTGCTACTTTATTTACTGATTATGTGTGTTTAAATATCAGCATAAGCAAATAAACATAAGCACTTGAACAATCTAAAAACAAACACAAGCATACACCTATTTCAAGTTCTTTTAATTCCGCAATTGTCAATCATAAGCATAAATCTTGGGAATATATAAGCTTTGGAGTGGGAGAGGTTCTTGTAAGCTTGAAAAGAAGCCTTGCGTAGATATTTTCATTCTGAATCTAACGCAATTTGAATGGGCTAAAATGGACTTCAAATGAAGAAGTTATTTCAGAAAGAAGATTTCCCATTATCCTTAGAAAAGGAGGCAAATCCTTATGAAAATGGGATTAAGGCTTTATATGTGTTCCTTAAGGAAATTGCATCAGAAATATTCAAAGGGTGGAGCAACAGGCCTTAAGGGCTCCCTGATAGCGATCTTGGATATATCGCATCGAAGGAAGGCCTTCATGCGATATCGCAGCCCCAGACAGTGCGATTAGCGATTTCGATATTGCAATCGGCGATCGGGTTGGCAAATACCAAGGGGTCATTACAAATGCGATGGGCCGATAGCGATAGTACTGATAGAGTGATCGATGATCGGCACAGTCAAAGGGAAGACCCCCAAGGCCGTTGCGATAGCGATATGTGATAAGCTGATATCAACAACCAGTGATCGGTGAATCGCATCACAACAATACAAAGGGCCATTACATGCGATACGCGATGCGATGGCACCGATATGTGACAACGTCGACATGCGAGTGCGATAGCGCGATCGGCGAATCCCTGATACAAGGGCCAATGCACATGCGACTGCGATATGCGATCAAGGTGCAGACCTAATAAGGATTACAGACGCGATTTCATATTATTTGAATTTGGATTTGCGGATTTTCTTTGTATTTCCTTGTAATTGGGTTTTGGCCGTATGCAGTTCAATTTGCGTTGAGCGATGAAGAACACAGCCTTAACAGGTTTATAGGGGCGATTCTATATTATTTGAAGTCCAGTTAAATGCTCAATGATGTGTTTTCACCAGTTTTTCCTATGTATTGCGTTAGTGTTTGAACGTGGGATTTCTGCAGGAGGAAGGCTGAATGGTTGGGTTTTTGGTGCCCGCTGATTCATTTCCATGAGAGACTGATTCTTTTGTGAAAATGCGTGGTTTTCCATGATGGAGGACTGTAACCAAATGGTTACAAATACAAAGAGAGCTCAATTGACAGGGTTGCTGAAGGTTATCAAGATTCACTTGGAGGTTGAGTGAACCACTGATAACACAAAGAGCCAAGAGCCAGAGCCAGAGTCAAAGCCGAGAGCCAGAGCCAGAGCTAGAGTTAGAGTCCAGAGCCAGAGCCAAAGCCAGAGTCAAAGCTGAGAGCCAGAGTCAGAGTCCAGAGCCATAGCCAAAGCCAAAGCCAGATTCAAAGTCGAGAGCCAGAGCCAGAGATAGAGTCAGAGTGGAGAGCCAGAACCAGAGCTAGAGCTAGAGACAGAGCTAGGGCCAAGAGCTGAGAGCCAGAGCCGAGAGCCAAAGCCAAGTGCAGAGGCATAGCCACTAGAGATTGGAGGCAAAGCTGCAGAGCTAAAGAGCTCAAATGGACTTCTAAAGAGCCATGAAGCTATAATGAAGTTCAGAACAAAAAAGAGGTCGAAATGATCAAGTTGTTGTTGGTGACTGTTGTACTGAAGACAGAAGAAGGATTCCAGAGATAATACAAAATTCTGAGGGAGTCAGAGAGGCCAGAAGCTCAGAGCACTAACTGAAGGAGTCAAGTCCAGAGAGGTTTAGATCTATCTGCAACTAAAAGACAGCCAGCGGGATAAGATGGTATTCTAAACCCATAGGTTCAGTTGTAAACCAATGGAGTTGAGTGTGTAACTTGTAAAAGAAAGATTACCATAATCCCAGAGAGCCTAGTTGAGTTGACTAGAGCTCACGGAGTCGTAGTCCAAGAGGTTTTGGTGAACTCCTAATTATATTGTTGTGTTATGTGTTTGTTGATTTGTTGTTTTATTTACTGATTATGTGTGTTTAAATATCAGCATAAGTAAATAAACATAAGCATTTGAACAGTCTAAAAACAAACACAAGCATACACCTATTTCGAGTTCTTTTAATTCCGCAGTTGTCAATCATAAGCATAAATCTTGGGAATATATAAGCTTTGGAGTGGGAGAGGTTCTTGTAAGCTTGATAAGAAGCCCTTAGGTCCCCATTTCAGATCAATCGATGAGGATGTGGATGAGAGACATTTAATGATATCCATGGGGACTCACACGCATCCCTCTTCTACATCACTTGCAGGCACAAATGATTTGGTTGTTGTATCTTAACACTCTGGGCACGAGCAGCAAGTTGCGGGGAGCTCACCTAATATATTTGGATGGGACTCAATGCCCAAAGGGAGAGACTTCTTAGCGGTTTCATTGGGTCAGGGCACAAGATGATAAGTACAGTTTTGGGGAGTGCATGGTTTGTTGCAGAGGTAGTGTGTGTTCCACCCGTGAGTTCTCACTCAAGGGGATGCATGACACATTTTTGGCAAGGCACTCTAAGGTGTCATAGGCAGTATCAAGGCTCACTTTGAGGAGACAGGATAGTAGATCCCACGGTGTGGTATGGCAAGTGTAGGGCCATTTTTTATGTAGAGATCATAGATGTAGGGCGGGTGGAGTTTTGTAGTCATAAGGACTGCGCCACATCAAATCTGGTTATGGGATCCAGGGATTCAATTGGCTAAAAGGCCACTCCATTTCGTGAGGAGAAAAACCATAACAGAGGGTGGTCTACCTCACCTTAGGGTTGACACATGCGGGATCGTTGAGGCCTCCATTATATGGTGAGGCGGTATTTTTCAGTTGCATCTCAAGATTGAGATTAGAAATGGATGGGTAGATATTATAATCATAGAGATACCTTGGCAAGATGAGCTTGGCTTTTTCCGGTATTTCCCCAATAGGTTTCAGTCGAGGAGGATTCAATGCACATGTGATGGGCAGCCTGTTAGAGTCATAGTGGCGTAGCAATAACATGGTGGCACCCTTCTGAGATTAGCATGGGACTAGGGCATTACAGTACCTGACAGCTCAACGAACTTTAGGGATGAACTGGTTACTACAGGCAGAGATCATTCAAATCTTCCATTGGGCTTTAGTGACTCGTTGATGGCATGGGGGACTTCATCAACATGGAAGGTTGGCCAGTAGGAGGATATTAGGGGAAGCTCATGTGGGAGAGACTTCATCCCCAAGTGGATTGGGTTGTATCTTCAGGATTTACTCTTGGAGTTGATGAGGTGAACTACTCGGTATGGAAGTTTCATGAGGAGTTGGACAAAGTTCTACATTATCATGATGCTCTACTTTTTTATAGTATGCAGAGGGCTTATGGGACCTATACGGCTAGACAACGAGTGGAGCAAGGGGTGCTTCACATTAATCAGGATGACTTGGGATCCTAGTATCGAGGGATTACTTCATGACAAGACAATGTAAAGATCAAGAATGGCTTAGTGGCACATTTGGGACCCTAGTATTATTGGTGGTGACAATGGTGATCAACAGTAAGAGAGAATGCTTGTTCGAGCATTACTTGAGGACAAGCAATTTTTAGCAGGGAAGACTATCATGTCCCCAACTAAAAATTTTGTTAAGGAAATTCTCAATTTTGGTAATTTTGGTGATTAATATAGTATCACATAAAGAAAACTTAAGAGAAATAAGTTGTGGAGGTGTGAAATAATTTTGTGGAGAAAGGAAAAAGTTGAGACTTAGGAAAAGAAGAAAATTAAAGTGTGTTGATTTTTGGTAGCATCGAATGTGCTCTAGCTCCGAAATGTTGTGGAGGGGCTAGAATACATGAGATCTCCAGAACCCAAAAATCGTTTGGAGAAATTCCACCCGGATGAGGAGTTATTAAAATAATTAATATTTTTAATGGGTTCCTAAGTATAAACTTAGGAAAATAAAAATATTAATGGGTAATAATAAGAATATGGGTGAGAAACTTCTAAGTGACGAGGATCAAGTCTGTTTTAATCTTAGCTATTGATTAGGGACTTAATCTTGGTTGTTGATTCATCAATAAGAAAAGTATAAAAGGAAAATTCAGGGTCAGTTGGAGATACACGAAGTGATCAAAGAAATCCAATTTTTCTGGGGCAAGGTTTGTTGAGAAAATCAAGGTAGTGATCTAAGTTGTAGTGAGAGGGATAGTTCGGCAGAGAGACTTCAGTCCAAGGCCGAGAATACATAGCATAGAGGCAAAGCAACACCAAGAGAGACATCGCAGCTCCAGAGAGGGTGACGCAGAAGCCAGAGGGGCCGATGCAGTCATTTAGAGGCAACATTAGAGTTTTTGTGAGTAAAAGAAAGCAAGAATTCAGCATATTGATTTCTGAGCAAGGAAGGCTCATTGGGAGGGTGACACAGCTCACAGAGGAGGTAATGTAGTTCCAGCGCAAAGCTTGGAGAAGCCTCGTTGCCCAGCACTCAAAACAACATTGTCATCTGTGTGGTTTGATCATCCAGTTGTTGGATTTTCCAAAATATCTGTCTTCGGATAGAGGTACTTCTCCCAAGTTTATTCTCTGTTGGGTGAGCCAGATTTGGCACCTTAGTTGTATTCAGAAATATACTTAATAATACAAACCCTCTATATGTTGCACAGGTTTTCCTGAATTGGGTTTTTCCGGGGATGATTGTCCAAAAATAATAGTGTCCCTTGTGTGATTGTCTCATTTTGTTTCAGTTCATGATCTGTATGTATGTGTACTACAATAGTGTTTTCATCGTTGTTTAAATAATTAAATAACTTGTTGAATGTAAATAACAAGTAGGAGATGATAAACCAGTGATTGCAGTAGGATTTCTAATGTGTAGATACAGAAATTTTCACATTGTATCAGAGCATTGTAGATCATAGGAGACTGAAGACACCAGCCAGGAGATCTAGAGAATTTGTTGCAGAGAAGCAGCTGTCCCGAGTGACAGCGTTGTTTCATAGGCAAAGGAGCAACTGCAGGAGTGAAGCAGAGCCAGAGGAGTGACACAAAGGATCATGCAGTGATTGCATCAACATTTCGAGCCTGTAGAGGGTGATGTAGAGCTAGAAAGGATCCCACGTAGTGACTGCATCAGCTCTCTGGGCCAGCGCAGAGCCTGAAAGGTTCGAATCAACCAGTTTCTAGGGCTGGAGGAGTAGAGCAGATTCGATTTGAGGAGCTAGTGGGACGTTGTTTCTGTTCGTGCAGAACAATGTCTGTGGAGACAGAGGCGAGGTAGAGGGATTCACTGGTTTGATAGACTTCTAGCTAAAGAAATCTAGATCCGAGTTGCATCAACAAACGAGGATTGGAGATGAGTGATTCGAGATTTGGCCGGAGGATTTCCGTGAAGGAAATCAGGACCCAAAGGGAGTCTAGAAGAGCTTGTTCCTTAGAGTATTTCTAGCGCCAAAGAAACCCAGATTCGAGTCTTGCTTAATAGCGGGAGAGGGAGAAGAGAACTAATCCTATTTTTTTAGCAAAGATGGCAATGAGTGGATTGAGGGATCATGACAAATTGGATGGAGCATCCAATGTTCTCATCTGGAAGGCCAGGACCCTAGCAATCCTAGATAAACATCGCATCAAGGACTATGCCTTGAAAGTAGTTTCTATTCTAGTTGATGTTGATCCATTAAAGAAGTACGAGGATGGAGGCCCAAGCAAAGGCCAAGTGCATGATCCTAGACGCGGTCAAAGATCATATAGTACCACATATTGTTGAGAAGGAAACAACAAGGGAGATGTGGGACGCGCAGACCACCTTGTACTAAGGCTCTTCCGTCCAATGGAAGATGCTATTAGAAAATCAACTGAGACAGTAATAGATGCAGAAGGGAGAGGAGATCGATCCCTTCCTTCTTAGGTTGCAAGTGGTTCGCGACCAGTTGACTTCCATGAGGTCTACACCAGATCCTGAGTTCATGGTTAGAACTACCCTAAATGCAGTCACCGAGGACCGGGAGACTTTTGTCCAAAGTATCTTGGGCAAAGCAACTCTGCCCAGTTGGGAGGAGATGTGGGCAGCTCTTCGACAAGAAGAGCTCAGGAGGTTGACTAAGATAGGGAGTAGCGGCAAGGGAGCACGGGTCAAGGAGGAGGAGGATGCAGCTTTCGCATCATTGGGACAGCAAGGGCAGCATATGAGAAAGAAGAAGGACATAAGCAAGGTCAGATGCTTCTATTATGGGGAACTGGGACATTATGACTGAGTGCCCTCGGAAGAAGGGCAAGGGGGAGGCTTCTGACTCAAAGGCTTCTCCAGAAAAATCTAACAAGGAAAGCGAGGATGACGATTGTGCCATGAGTGTTCATTCACCTCTGGAGAAGAGGTGGGGCAACATGGAGTTGTAGTTGAGAGGACTACATGGGGGCAGGATCCTTGAGGTTCCCAAACTCTTGGATCACATACGGCTATGGGATCCCTTAACGATAGTAGCAGAATGACGAGATTCAGTTGGTGCGAGGGATGATGGAGAAATAGTGGTAGAGCTAGAGTGCCAGAGTCTAAAGCAGCGCAATGGACATTGCAGTAGTGCGAGAGGCACAGAGGAGATTGCAGTAGTACAGTAGCAGCAGACAGTCAAAACAAATTAGCAGCAAAGGTAGCTTTAGCATCACGAGGCATCTAGACTGACCAACATGTCAAATTTTTGGGTGGCTTTTCAGTTGCTTACTTCTCAGCAACTGAGCTGCAATGAAGCAATTAGCAGTGGCAGTGCTATGGGAAACATATTGAGGGGGAGTTGTAGTACATATGCAGTAGTGGCAGTGGCAATGTCATGGGCAGCAATATAGGGAGCAATAGTGTAATGGATGAAGGGCAGAAGACCAAGCATCAGCATCTAGAGGACCGATGTCATGGATCAATGTGATGCTTCTAGTTGGAAGTATTGCTAGAGCACATTCCTCGCAGTAGTGCGAGAGGCACAGAGGAGATTGCAGTAGTGCAGTAGTAGCAGACAGTCAACACAAATTAGCAACAAAAGTAGCTTTAGCATCATGAGGCATCTAGACTGACCAACATGTCAGATTTTTGGGTGGCTTTTCAATTGCTTACTTCTCAACAACTGAGCTGCAATGAAGTAGTTAGCAGTGGCAGTGCTATGGGCAACATATTGAGGGGGAGTTGTAGTACAGATGCAGCAGTGGCAATGGCAATGTCATGGGTAGCAATATAGGGTACAATAGTGTAATGGATGAAGGGCAGCAGACCAAGCATCAGCAGCCAGAGGACCGATGTCATGGATCAGTGTGATGCTTCTAGTTGGAAGTATTGCTAGAGCACATTCCTCGCTAAGAAGGAGTGTTGATTTTGGGTAGCATCAGATGTGCTCTAGCTCCGAAATTTTGTGGAGGGGCTAGAATACATGAGATCTCCAGAACCCATAAATCGTTTGGAGAAATTCCACCTGGATGAGGTGTTATTAAAACAATTAATATTTTTAATGGGTTCCTAAGTCTAAACTTAGAAAAATAAAAATATTAATGGGTATTAATAAGAATACAAGTGAGAAACTTCTAAGTGACAAGGATCAAGTCTGTTATAAACTTAGCCGTTAATTAGGGACTTAATCTCGGCCATTGATTCATCAACAGGAAAAGTATAAGAGGAGGTTTGAGGGTCAGTTGGAGATACACGAAGTGATCAACGAAATTCAATTTTCCTAGGGCGAGGTTTGCTGAGAGAATTGTGCTAGTGATATGAGTTGCAGTGAGAGGGGCAGTTCAGCAGAGGGACTTCAGTCCAAGGCCAAGAATACATAGCAGAGAGGAAGAACAACACTAGGAGAGACAACATAGCTCCAGAGAGGGTGATGCAGAAGTCGAAGGGGCTGACACAATCATTTAGAGGCAACACTGGGGTTTCTGTGAGGCAAAGAGAGCAATATTTCAGCATAGCAAGGAAGGCTCACTAGGAGGGTGACAAAGCTCCTGGAGGAGGTGACACAATTCTAGTGCAAAGCTTGGAGCAGCCAACATTGCCCAGCACTAGGAACAACATTGTCATTTGTGGGGTTTGATCATCTAGTTGTTGGATTTGCCAAAATATTTGTCTCCGGATAGAGGTACTTCTACCATGTTTATTCTTTGTTGGGTGAGACAGATTTCACACCCGAGTTGTATTCAGAAATCTGCTTAATAATATAAACCCTCTATATGTTGCACCGACTTTCCTGAATTGGGTTTTTCCAGGGACGATTGTCCAAAAATAACAGTGTCCCTTGTGTGATTGTCTCATTTTATTTCAATTCATTATTTGTATGTATGTGTAGTCTGCAATAGTGGTTTCATCATTGCTTAAATAATTAAATAACCTGTTGAATGTAAAGAACAAAAAGGATAATATGATAAACGAGTGATTGCAGTAGGATTTCTGATGTGTAGATTCAGAAATTTTCACAAAGTGAAGATAAGTTGTGGAGTTTACTAAAGGGAAAGCAAACCAAGGGAAGAATCAAACCATGGTCTCAGAGCATGGCATGAGAGAAATTGAACCATGATATGAGGAAGGAAAAACAACCATAAAAGGAAGGATAAAGCCTCATTTTGATCATTCTATTTTTGGCATTTCATTTTTGATTTGGAGGGTTTGCTTGAGCTGTTGAGCCAAGTCAGCTAGTGTTGTTTAACACGGGGATTTCCAAGCAGAAAATCCCAATGCTCTTTTGGTGAACATAGAGTGTCACCCTAGGAGAGAAATTTGGAGTTGATTAGATATTTCTTTTCCTAAATTTTATGAACCATTTCAACTCTACAAAGGGTGGGAAAAATATTTTTAAGAGGATGCAGTGGTAGAAATAGAATTCCTTGGAGGAGGAAATTGCTAGGGAAATTTGCCTCAAGAATTTGCAAGAGTTTTGCATGGAGGAGGATGAGTTTCCTTGTACAGTTTGAGAGCCTAAGGATGTTGCATTTGTGTGGCCTGAATTCTTGTTTGTTAGGGCCTGTGCTAGGGTTTTTCGGAGTCGTTTTGTTGAGCAGTGTCAAGAAACTTGGTGCTGAGAATTAGATAAAAGTCCTCTCTACCATTTTAGAGTTATTTTTCAGAGATTTCTCATTTATTTGGAGGAAATTAGAGCTAATTGATAGCAGATATTCTTTGTGGGACATAGAACCCATTTGCTGGGAATTTCGTCCAAATCTAGGTATTTCAAGGTCAGCTGGAATTAGCCCAAAATATTTCTAGGGATTTTTGGGTTTTATGAGGAGAGGCTTTAGTTAATTTGGCAAAATTTTCTGAGCAATTTTGAGGGCCAAAATAAAGGGTTGAGGCCAACCAGCAGTAACAATATTTCTAGAGCAATGCATAGTTATTTGTGGAACCAATTCTACCACTTTCATCTGTGAGAATTTTATGGGTTTTATTAGTTAGGGTGTGAAGAGAAATCCCCTAATTTTTTAGAATTTTTGGAGCAATTTTGAGGGTTGACATTATAGTTTTCTTCTAGTAGCAACAACAGTAGCAGAAATTTCTAGGTAGTGTGTTTGGGAAAATTGGGTTGTTTCAGCTAGAGATCTCACTTAGTTTCTCACTTGGGTATTGCATGCTTGCAGAAGCAAACATAGTTCTATCATTTCACTCCATTGTACTCAGTCCCAACTTGAAAATTAATAAAATGGCTCAATGTTGTTGCCTTACTTCCTTGGTGTATTGATTTGTGTTTTCATGGTGTATTTTTAATTGTTGTTTCTAGTTCATAATTTGGTATTGACTGTTAATTTTCCAATTAGGAACATTACAGAAAATGTGGAGGGATTTGGTTTTCCCAATTGATCAACACTGCGGCGGAAAAACCCCAACTTCTGGATACTTCGAAATGTGATTGCCAATCAACAAGAAGTGCAGGAACTATGTCAAAACGAAGTTCAAGTTCTACAGGTCAGGATATACACCAGAGTTCCAATAATAGTATTGTTAAAATTGGAAACTAGGGCCAAACTTCATGTGGGTCATCGTATTTATGGCTGATAATATGTTCATTAGATTCTTTCATCGAGACGTGTAGGATTGACCTAAATATCATCTGATTCCGATAAGTATTCATGGAGATATGAATTTATTTTGATTATGGAATTATTATCAAGCCAACCTACAACTCATGTAGGCTCAGAAGCCCAACAATCACATCTATTCAAACATCAACAGTTGTGTATAAATACAAGAGGACTTTTCCTCATTTGCACTCACTCATCTCATCACATCTCTCTCTCTCTCTACTTCGCAGAAAAGAGTCTCTTCTCTACTGCGCAGAAAAGGGTCTCTCTCTCACACATGTAAAGCCGGAAGCTGCTGAAACTGACACTGCAACTGCAAATCCAAAATTTGACCAACGTGGACCATCAAACCTCCTCTTTTGAACTACACTGTAGGTTCATCTGAACCTCCTTTGAAGGCTGCAACCTTTGGTGGTGGAATCAAGTCGATCTGACGAATAGTTTGCGAGATATCGACTGCCCTAATTTGAAGGAAGTTGCTGAAACTGAAGCTGCAACTGTAGATCCAAACTTTCACAGGCGTGGACCATCAAAACTCCTCTTATGATCTATGTTGTAGGTTCATATGAACCTCCTTTGAAGGCTGCAACTTTTGGCGGTGGAATCAAGTCGATCCGACGGACGATTTACGAGATATCGAGTACCCTAGTTTGAAGGAAGCTGCAACTGCAGATCCAAAGTTTGACCAACGTGGACCATCAAACCTCCTCTTCTGATTTGCACTGTAGGTTCATCTGAACCTCCTTTGAAGGCTGCAACTTTTGGTGGTGGAATCAAGCCGATCTAGTGGTCGGTTTGTGAGATATTGATTGCCCTAGTTTTGATGATGAAGTCGCTAATGCTGATGCTGCTAATATAGGGTTTGCTACCACTGATATAAATCAAATTTATTATACTATTTCTCTCTGCTGAATTATTGAAGATAAAAGAAGATTTGATCAAAGGGTTTCCCCACACATTGTGGGGTTTGTCCCTGGCTAGCTGCCACATATTGTGTCTCTTGTCTTGGCTTGTTTCTATCGATCGTTTAATGTTCTATCTGCACTTTACTTTATGTACATGTGATTTCTAATCTGTGGAATATAATAAGAAAAATAAGTAAACTGTTATTAGCATAGAACATACCATAACTTAACAATATTTCTTTATGCCTCGTGGAGTTGAATACAAGCATCGATCAAGTAGTCATGTACTTGATTGGTTACACTAGATCTTCGACTTCACTTGATTAGATCGCTTATGGATAGTTAGAGTAGGTAAGGTGTGATGAATAAGCTCAAAATTATGAGCATCTTTTTCAGTGTCATTTTCCAGTAGAGTTTGCAGTTGATGTTACAGTTCAGTGTTCAGTTTAATTTGAGTCAGTTTGAATATTGTAGCTGCAGTGAATACATTTCCCAATGAACAAGGCTACCTAGTCTACAGTGTGACACCTCCTAAATGAGGTGCCATCCACATTGGAGCCAATGTTAGTGTCCAATAGTTACAATGATCAAATTTACTCTTTCAATTGTTGATAGAGTCTTAGGTCAAATTATAATATTTTCAAATTAAATTTGACATCTCTCTTGGTTAGCAAAGGGTCTTGAGTCAATTTCTAAATGTATAATGTATATGCTACTCTCATCACAAGCCTAAATTCATGGTCATCATCAAAGGTATCATCAGAAAATCTCATGGGCCTTTTGACGTCATTTGCTGCACACAGGGACAGTTTTACTTCAAAATTAGTTTCTGAAGTAATGGACATGAATTTTAAAAAAGTTAAAGAGGTTTTGTCAATCATAGACCAAAGAACAAAACCTCCTTCAGTTTATGCACAGGTGTTATGATTTGGGAGATATGCAACGAGATTTGAGGCTTATGTTCAAAAAATAAAATTTTGAATGTGTTTTACTGTTTTTATCATTGTTGTTTGGCACGCTTTTATAACATGTGGAAAGGAATTTGAGAAACCCAAGGAAAAAATTTTCAATAACGAGCCAAGTATAAAAAACCACTTTCAGGATTGGAATATTTTACTGGATCTTTACAGCCTAGTTTTACATATTTAAACATTTAATGATTTCATGTTTTAGTCATGATATTTCGGCACATATTCCAAGGTGATGGAGATTAATCCGCAAAAAATGAGAGAGGTTTCTCTCAAAAAAAAAAACTAATATACAAAAACCTCCTTTAGTTTTCTAATAGATGTCATGATTCAAGAGATACAAGTTAATCTTTGACCCCTATTTTCAGAAATTCGGTCCCTATTCCTAGCAGAGAGTGCCAAATTTAATGCAATTGTTTCTATCTTTAGGGAGATGGTTGAGCTCGACTCCCTTAGTCCAGGGATAAGCTAATTGTATATATTTCATGAATATCATAGTGCAATGGTTGGACATCAATGAGTATAACTCTTGGAGCTTGTACTTCATCACTTTTTACAGGAAATCAAAGGACATTTGCAGCTATTATTAAGGAATTCTTGTGTTGTGAGCTTGTGATAATTTTTTCTCTCTGTTATAGTTTTATATGAATGATAAATCCATCTTCTTTCCATTCTTATGATTTTCAGTGATTTTCCTAAGAGGACTTAAACATAATTCTTAATTTTAAGCCTTGTTTTGTTAGGAACTTCATGTTTATGTCACTTGTCTTCTGATAAATGAATTCATACTTTCCATGCTCATTTTTATCTCTGCTTTTCCACCCTACACTACATAAAAAAATCCCAAAGTATCAATAAGGAATACCTACCTTTCTCCTCTATATCTCTTGCAACCAAAACATTTGATATTTTGACCTAGTTCCCTGACCTTTCACTCATGATCTAGTAAAACCATAAAATTTTCAAAAACCTAGAGTCCAACATATCTAGCCTAACGTTTTTTCCCATTCCATTCATCATTGGTTGTGAATACATAGAGAGATCCTTCTCTAGTTTAGCAGCGTTAGCTGTTGAACCCTAAGTGGTTTGAGGTTACCTCATTTGATCTCCCTTCTTAGCCTTGGGATATTGTGGAGGATAACATTTTGGCGTCATTGTTGGGGAGCGAACAGTTTCATATTCCCCGAGAAATATCATCAAATTTTAGATCTGATTATTGATGGTGGACATCAGTCAGACACATATGGATGTTGAAACATTCACCTGCCAACTCCAACCTAATTCAAAGACTCCACTGGCAGCGGGATCCGGAAATCGAAATGAGTTCTCAATCCAGAGGGTATGCTCCTATGCATCAAGATCATGTTCAAGGATTTTCAAATCATATCCTCGGGTGGATTATCAAGCATATTTTTCAAAATTTAGAGATGGAAAAGGTGATGATGCTACACTTCATTTAATAAGATTTCATATGCATGTGTGTAAGATGAGGATTAATTTTCATGAATATTGTTTAATGAATATGTTCATGATAACATTAGAAGAAAGAGCACAGTTTTGGTATGAAATATTTCCTCTTGCTTATATTTATTCTCTCAAACATTTACACTCAGTATTTTTTGAGAAGTACAGAGAAGGCTATCCTTCTTTGCTTTTGATTGAGGATTGTTGTGGTCACTTTGAGAATTTTATTCAAGAGCTGGAAAGTTCTTAAGGGGATGAAGAGTTTATGGATGGTGAACTCTTGGATGTTTTGAATGAAAACCCTTTTCACCACCATGAGAAGATCATGGATTCTACCCTGGATGACAATGAACTTGAGAAAAATACTTCAAAAGATGACAGTGATCTTCCATCATACGAAGTTGATAATAATTTGCAGCAGTGTTTCCAATCTTCAAGCGATCAAGATATATATAAAGATGTTCTTTCCAGCTTCCCTTCATTCCTTTCCTAGGCTTCTAAGTTTTTAATTCATGAAGAAATATGTGCAGATCATAATTTTGAGTTTGCTTGTATAGAAACTCTAGAGAGTCATGATTTATCCATTGAGGTCAAAAACAGTGTACAACAGGTTTGTTGTCTTGAGTTTTATGAACATGTTCATCAACCTTCAAATGATCAAGATATAGAATTTTTTCAAATCCTAGACAATTCTTTTTCTAATATACATGAAAAGCCACTTGGAGATATTTGTGTTGATGTTGAATTGGCTACCTCAATTAACGATCTACAAGAACATACAAATCTTGTCTATGATCTGGATGGTATGGAAGATCACATTGTTGCATTTACATTTAAGAAGGTTCAACCAAATGAAGAAGAACAATCAACCATTATATCTAAAAGCATCTCCCTTGTTTTTTATGATCAACAAGAGGTAATGTTTCATGATTTTCAAGACCCCTTATATAGTCTTTTGCAAGCATTAGAAAAGGTGGAGATTGTTTTGTTCAGCAACACAGGTTTTGAACTCAAGTTTCATTTTGAGTTGCCATTTACTCAATCTTTCTTTATGCCTAGTGAAGCTGAATACAAGCATCAATCAAGTAGTCATGTACTTGATTGGTTACATTAGATCTTCGAATTCACTTGATTAGATCACTTATGGATCAATTATAGTAGGTAAGGTGTGATGAATAAGCTCAAAATTATGAGCATATTTTTCAGTGTCATTTTCCAGAAGAGTTTATAGTTGATGGTACAATTTAGTTTTCAGTTTAATTTGACTCAGGTTGAAGATTGTAGATGTAGTGATCCATTGACCAATGAACAAGGTTACCTAGTCTACAATGTTCTTGACACCTCCTAAAGGATCTTCCATCCCTATTAGAGCCAATGTTAGTTTCCAATAGTTACAGTGATCATTTTTACTCTTTCTATTGTTGATAGAGTCTTAGGTGAAATTATAATATTTTCAAATTAAATTTTATGTCATATCTCTTGGTTGGAAAAGGGTCATGAGTCAATGTCTAAATGTATAATGTATATGCTACTCTCATCACAAGCCTAAATTCATGTTCATCATCAAAGGTATCATCAAAAAATATCATCGGCCTTTTGAGGTCATTTGTTGCACATAGGGACAATGTTACTTCAAAATCAGTTTTTGAAGTATAGGACATGAATTTTACAAAATTGAAATAGGTTTTGTTATTCATAGACCAAAGAAAAAAAAACCTACTTTAGTTTATGCACAGGTGTTATGATTTGGGAGATATGCAGTGAGATTTGAGGCTTATGTTCAAAAAATCAAATTTTGAATTTGTTTCATTGTTTTAGTCATTGTTGTTTGGCGTGCTTTAATAACAACTGGAAAGGAATTTTGAGAAACCCAAGGACGTTCTTTTCAAGAATGAGCCATGTATAAAAAATGTATTTTAGTTTCTTCACAGGTGTCCTGGATTGGAATATTTGATTGGATCTTTATAACCTAGTTTTACAGATTTAAACATTTAGTGATTTCTTGTTTTAGTCATGATTTTACGACACATATTCTGAGGCGATGGAGATGAATATTAAAAAACTGAGAGACTTTTCTCTCAAACACAAGATAATATACAAAAACCTCCTTCAGTTTTGTAATAGATGTCATGATTCAAGAGATACGAGTTAATATTTGACCCCTATTTTCAGAAATTCGGTCCCTATTCCTAGAAGGGAGTTCCAAATTTAATGCAATTGTTTCTATCTTTAGGGAGATGGTTGAGCTCAACTCCCTTAGTCTGGGGATGAGATAATTGTATATATTTCATGAATTTTTGATTGCAATGGTTGGACATCAGTGAGTAGAACTCTTGGACCTTGTACTTCATCACTTTTTGCAAGCAATCAAAGGACAGTTGTAGCTATTATTCAGGGATTCTTGTGTTATGATTTTGTGATAATGTTTTCTCTTTGTTATAGTTTTATATGAATGATACATCCATCTTCTTTCCATACTTATGTTTTTCAGTGATTTTCCTAATATGTCTTAAACATAATTCTTAATTTTAAGCTTTGTTTTGTTAGAAACTTCATGTTTATGTCACTTGTCTTCTAATAAATGAATTCATGCTTGCCATTCTCATTTTGATTTATGCTTTTCCACCCTACACTACATAGACAAAACCCAAAAGTATCACTTAGGAATACCTACATTTCTCCTCTATATCTCTTGCAACTGAAACCTTTGATCTTTTGACCTAGTTCCCTGACCTTTTACTTTTGATCCAGCAAAACCCTAAAATTTTCAAAACCCTAGAGCTGAACATATCTAGTCTAACATTTTTTCCCATTCCAGTCATCATTGGCTGTGAATACATAGAGAGATCCCTCTCTGGTTTAGTAGGGCTAACTATTGAACCCTAAGTGGTTTGAGGTTACCTCCTTCGATCTCCCTTCTCAGCCTTGGGATATTGTGGAGGATAACATTTTGGCGTCATTTTCGGGGAGCGAACAATTTCATATTCCCCGAGAAATATCATCAAACTTTAGATCTAATTGTTGATGGTGGACATCAGTCAGACACATATGAAGGTTGAAACATTCACCTAGCGACTCCAACCTGATTCAAAGACTCCACTGGTAGCAGGATCTAGAAATCGAAATGAGTTCTCAATCCAAAAGGTATGCTCCTATGCATCAAGATCATGTTCCAGGCTTTCCAACTGTATGTCTCAGGTAGATTGGCAAACATACTTGCCAAAATTAAGAGATGGAAAAGGTGATGATGCTACATTTCATTTAATAAGATTTCATATGCATGTGCATAAGCTGAGGATTAATTTTCATGAAGATTGTTAATGAAAATGTTCATGATCACATTAGAAGAAAGAGCACGATTTTGGTATGAAAGCTTGCCTCCTACTTGTATTATTCTCTCAAAGATTTTCATTCAGTAATTTTTTAGAAGTATAAAGAAGCCTATCCTTCTTTGCTTTTGATTGAGGATTGTTGTGATCACTTTGAAAATTTTATTCAAAAGCTGGAAAGTGCTTATGGCAATCAAGAGTTTATGGATGATGAACTCTTGGATTCTTTGAATGAAAACCCTTTTCACCACCACGAGAAGATCATGGATTCTACCCTAGATGACAGTGAACTTGAGTAGAATTCTTCAAAAGATGACAGTGATCTTCCGTCATACGAAGTTGATAATAATTTGCAGTAGTATTTCCAATCTTCAAGTGTTCAAGATATATCTAAAGATGTTATTTCCAGCTGCCCTTCATTCCTTTCATAGACTTCTGAGTTTTTAATTCAGGAATAAATATGTGCAGATCAGAATTTTGAGTTTGCTTGTATAGAAACTCTAGAGAGTCGTGATTTATCTGTTGAGGTCAAAAACAATGTACAATAGGTTTGTTGTCTTGAGTTTGATTAACATGTTCAATAGCCTTCAAATGATCAAGATATAGAAGTTTTTCAAAGCCTAGACAATTCTTTTTATGATATACATGAAAATCCACTTGTAGATATTTGTGTTGATGTTGATTTGGCTACCTCAATTGGCGATCTACAAGAACATACAAATCTTGTCTATTATCTGGATGGTATGGAAGATCACATTGTTGCATTTACATTTAAGAAGGATCAACCAAATGAAGAAGAACAATCAGCCATTATTTTTGAAATAATCTCCCTTCTTTTTGTTGATCAACAAGAGGTAATGTTTCATGATTTTCAAGACCCCTTGTGCAGTCTTTTGCAAGCATCAGAAAAGGTGGAGATTGTTTTGTTCACCATCACAGGTTTTGAACTCAGGTCTCATTTTAAGTTGCCATTTACTCAATCTTTCCTTATGCCTAGTGGAGTTGAATACAAGCATCAATCAAGTAGTCATGTACTTGATTGGTTACATTGGATCTTCGACTTCACTTGATTAGATCACTTATGTATCAGTTAGAGTAGGTAACGTGTGGTGAATAAGCTCAAAATTATGAGCATCTTTTTTAATGTCATTTTCCAGTAGAGTTTGCAGTTGATGGTACAGTTCAGTTTTCAATTTAATTTGAGTCAATTTGAAGATTGTCGTTGTAGTGACTCCATTTCCCAATGAACAAGGCTACCTAGTCTACGATGTTCTTGACACCTCCTAAAGGATCTTCCATCCCCATTGGAGCCAATGTTAGTGTCCAATAGTTACAGTGATCAAATTTACTCTTTCTATTGTTTATAGAGTCTTAAGTCAAATTATAATATTTTCAAATTAAATTTGAAATCTCTCTTGGTTGGCAAAGGGTCTTGAGTCAATTTCCAAATGTATAATGTATATTCTACTCTCATCACAAGCCTAAATTCATGGTCATCATCAAAGGTATCATCAGAAAATCTCATGGGCCTTTTGAGGTCATTTGCTGCACACAGTGACAGTTTTATTTCAAAATCAGTTTCTGAAGTAATGGACATGAATTTTACAAAAGTGAAAGAGGTTTTGTCAATTAGTGACGAAAGAACAAAAACCTCCTTCAGTTTATGCACATGTGTTATGATTTGGGAGATATGCTGCGATATTTGAGGCTTATGTTCAAAAAATATAATTTTGAATTTATTTTACTGTTTTAGTCATTGTTGTTTGACACGCTTTTATAACAGCTAGAAAGGAATTTTTGGAAACCCAAGGAGGTTTTTGTCAAGAACGAGCCAAATATAAAAAACCTCCTTCAGTTATTTATAGGTGTCGTGGATCTTTACAGCCTGGTTTTACATATTTAAACATTAAAAGATTCTCTGTTTTAGTCATGATTTTTGGACACATATTCTGAGGCGATGGAGATGAATCTATGAAAATGGAGAGATTTTTCTCTCAAACACAAGATAATATACGAAAACCTCCTTCAAATTTGTAATAGATGTCATGATTCAAGAGATACGAGTTAATCTTTGACCCCTATTTTCAGAAATGCGGTCCCTATTCCTAGCAGGGAGTGCCAAGTTTAATGCAATTGTTTCTATCTTTAGGGAGATGGTTGAACTTGACTCCCTTAGTCCAGGGATGAGCTAATTTTATATATTTTATGAATTTCAGAGTGCAATGGTTGGACATCAGTGAGTAGAACTCTTGGAGCTTGTACTTCATCAATTTTTGTTGGAAATCAAAGGACAGTTGCAGCTATTATTCAAGAATTCTTGTGTTGTGAGTTTTTGATAATGTTTTCTCTCTGTTATAGTTTTATATGAATGATAAATCCATATTATTTCCATTCTTATGCTTTTCAGTGATTTTCCTAAGAGATCTTAAACAAAATTCTTAATTTTAAGCTTTGTTTTGTTAGGAACTTCATGTTTATGTCACTTGTCTTCTAATAAATGAATTCATGCTTTCCATTCTCATTTTGATCTCTGATTTTCCACCCTACACTACATCGACAAAACCCCAAAGTATCACAAAGGCATACCTACCCTGCTCCTCTATATCTCTTGCAACTGAAACCTTTGATCTTTTGACCTAGTTCCCTAACCTTTTACTCATGATCCAGCGAAACCCTAAAATTTTCAAAACCCCAGAGCTGAACATATCTAGCCTAACATATTTTCGCATTCCAGTCATCATTGGCTATGAATACATAGAGAGATCCCTCTCTACTTTAGCAGGGCTAGATGTTGAATCCTTAGCGGTTTGAGGTTACCTCCTTTGATCTCCCTTCTCAGCGTTGGGATATTGTGGAGGATAACATGTCTCACGCGACTTCTCTCACCTATTTATTCAATGAGACTTGGTCATATTTCTCATCAGTATCCTAATGATGAGCCACACTCCCTGGCTCAAAACGTCGACTCAAAAACACATTGTGATGCATTCAGAAGAATCATATCAAAACTGCTCACATCATGAAAGCCAAAACTCATAAATACTAACCCTATAAATAAGTGAAACAACGTAAAGAGTTCATCTTTTTTAGCATATACATTTACAAGTATCTTTGTCAGGCCATAACGAATTACATTTTTGCATCAAGGTTGATCATAGATATATACATGGAGGGAGAGAATCTTGGGCTTCATCTCCCTATGTCTCTTCATATTCCTATTCTCCTTATTTTCTATCTAAACTATTTTACATGGATTCACCTAGTCCCAATGATTATGTGTCAACATTCCCCCCCTTA
Source organism: Pinus taeda (assembly GCA_000404065.3). Lineage (NCBI taxonomy): Eukaryota > Viridiplantae > Streptophyta > Pinopsida > Pinales > Pinaceae > Pinus > Pinus taeda. The sequence goes on along the minus strand of APFE031246669.1, from coordinate 45,061 downwards.
ATATGAAGGGATGTTGGTGGGTCCAAGCATCGTTCTAATTCTTTCAAACTTTTCTCTTCCAAGCACTTTGATGAAGATGTTTGCAATATGCTCATTTGTGGAACAATGGAATAGATGGATTCTCTTGACCTCAACATGATGTCGAATCAGATGGTATTTTGTATTGATGTGGTTTGTTCGATCATGGAACTTTGGGTTCTTATCCAACTTTATTGCAGAAGTGTTTTCAACCATGAGAGGAGTTGAATGCACTTGCTTCTCCTGCAAATCTTTCAAGATTTTCCTTAGCGACATAATTCCTTTGTTGCTTCAGCTATTTCCACATATTTTGCCTCAGTTGTGGAATCTTCTAGAACTAATTATTTGTGTGACCTCTAGGAGACAACTCCTAATCCAAGACTCAGAGCATGACTTGAAGTAGATACCCTAGTTTCTTTATCTCCATCGAAGTCTGAATCAGAGTATCCAATCAAGCTGAATTCACCCACCTATGTATACTTAATTCCAAAGTCTTCAGTTCCTTTCAAGTACTTTAGAACTATTTTCGCAGTAGACCAATGTCCCTCACAAGGCTTTTTGCATAAACCTAGAGAGGATTCCAACAACAAATTAAATGTTTGGTCTGGTAGTAGTCAGATAGTTGACACTTGCTACAAGTTGTCTATTTTTTGTTGCATCCTCAAATTCTTTTTCTTCAGTCGATGTGAGATTTAAGTTCTATTCCATTAGAGTAGTCAAAGGATTGCACTTAGCCATGCCAAACTTGTTCAACAAATCTCCAATGTACTTCTTCTGAGAGAGGAATATAAACTTTGGATGTTGAGTTACTTCAATACCAAGATAGTAATGAACATACCCCAAGTCTGTCATTTTAAAATATTTCCTCAATTCCTTCTTTATGGATGCAATATAGCTCTCATTGTTCCCTGTCATCAAAAGATCATCTCACCACAAGATATACAATTATTTTTCAAACTTTCTTCACAAACAAACTTTCATCATCAATATCATAATGTTTGAAGTTGAGCTTCAGAAGATGCTCAATTAACTTCTCGTACCAAGCTCGTGGTGCTTGCTTGAGGCCATACAAGGATTTTACAAACTTGCATATTTTATGTTCCTGGCCTTTCACAACAAATCCTTCTCGTTAGGACATAAACACATTCTCTTTCAGATCTCCATTCAAGAAAGTAGTTTTTACATCCATTTGATGGACTTCCCAACTATTCTGAGTTGCCAAGCCAAATAATGTCTAAATGGTAGCCCATTTTGTTGTGGGGATAGTCGACCCCTTCCTTCTATTCAAAACCTTTTGCCACAAGCCTCTCTTTATGCATGTCAAGTGAAACATAAACTTTATACTTCTTCTTGTAGACCCACTTGGAGTGTATTGGTTTGGTTCCCAATGGAGGATTAACCAACTTCCAAGTTCCATCCTTTATCAAGGCATCATACTCTTTTTTGCATCGCTTCTTTCCATTCATCATGACAACCGGCTTATTTGAAGGAAGTTGGTTCAAAATATGAAAACAAATTCAATTCACAATCATAAGAAACATCCATATCAACAGGTGATTCAAAATTGTCTACATCACCTCCCTTTTTCCTAGTTGTACTTCTTGTTCCTATCTTTCCAACATCGTGAGGATGAACACTTTCAAGTGTCTTTGTCATCCATTTTGGAGGACCTTTTTTGAGATGGCCCAGGCTGCTTAGTTGACTGAGTTGGGGCTGAGTCAAGATTTAGTCTCCCAATTATGTCAATCACATCACTCAAAGTGACATCTCGATCAGTGGTTGGAGCTTCATGTGGGGGAGAGAGTTCTTCATAAGAAGATTCCATAGATTGATCCAGTGTAGAAATCCCTCTTCAAGATGTGGAATCTCATTATCAAATTATTGAAAATACTTTGCATGTATGAATCTATAAAAGCGATCAAGTTTTCGCTCAACAAAATTGTCAGGCTTGGAATATTCAAGAAAGATCACATCTTTAGACACTACAAACTTCTTATTAACTTCATCATAGAGACGGTATGCTTTGGAGGCATTTGAATACCCAAGAAGATACACTTACAACTACTTGCACCAAGTTTATTTCTTTGTTCCTTAGGTATCAAGGCATAATAAGTGGAACCAAAGACCCTGAGATGTGTTACCAAAGGAATATGGCCATACCACATTTCATAAGGAGTCTTGTTTCGAATAGCATTAGATGGACACCTATTCTTTATATACACAGCACATAGAATTGCATCAACCCTAAACATCAATTTTACATTCTTGAAAAACATCATGGAACGTACCATATTTAAGATTGTCTTCGTCCTGTTGGGGATTATAAGCACAGTTATTTGATGTTTGATCCCATGTTGGCGAAGATAGTTTTCAAATTCATTTGAAATATATTCTTATCCATTATCAGTGCGAATAGAGCAAATATGAGATTGTGCATCATTTTCAGTCCATGCATGAAAGTTCTTAAATGTTTGAAAAGCATCAGATTTGTTCTTCAATAAATAAACCCATCACATTCTGGTGTAGTCATTAATAAATGTCATAATATATTTATTTCCATTTGTAGAAGGAACAAGCATTGGGCCACATACATCTGAATGTATAAGTTCAAGTTTTCTATGTGCTCTGGAATGTGAATCATGAAAAGTTTGTTTGTTGTGCTTTCCTAAGATACAAGCATCACATTGCTTAAGTTTCATAGGAATTGTAGGCAAATCAATAACACCACTTTTCTTCAACATACGAAGGTTTTCATAATTCAAGTGTCCAAATCTAGCATGCCATAAAAGACTTGATGGAAATGTACCTTCATCATAATGAGAACTGTATGAGAAGTTATGCGCATGAGAAGAGGTTCCTTGTAGCTTCAAAAGTCTTTCCTCTTCTATCCTTGTCATGACAAGTGAATGATCTGATGCTTTTCTAACCTCAACCTTTCGATCAAACATATGAATGAGTGTCCTTGATGGTGGATGTGGGCCAAAGATAGCAAGTTTCTCCTTAGCTCTGGGAGATATAGAACATCACGGAGAAGAAAGTCTGTAAGACCAGGTAGTTTGAGCCTAATGATGCCAAGCCTTGATGGATTGAGTTTTGACTTGTCTGCAAATTACACTGCTCCATCAACATTAAACGTAAATTCTTCAAAAAAATATCTTCTAAAATTCATGTGGCAAGTTGCCCCTGAATCAAGCAACCATTTAGTTTTCCAAGAAGCAAGTGAAGCACTAAATAAGTCTTCAGTTACTCCAATATTGCAATGTGCCACAACATAGTGAGAGGATTCAGGTGCTTTACCTTTCCCTTTGCCATTGGATTTACCTTTTCCTTCATTTATTTCCTTCTCAATTCAGTCCCAAGGAAACTTACATGTGGATGCATTATGTCCATCTCTATTGCATTTTATGCAATGAAGATCAGACTTTTTTTTCATTGGATCTGTCTGCCACCCTACCTCTAAAATTCCTTCTTCCTCTTGCTCTTCAGCCACCTCTTCCTCTAGAAGAAGCATATGCATGATTCTTCTCTCTATGTGCAAGACACACAACTTCTTCAGAAGACTGAAGGGTTGTCTTCTTCCCAAAAACCTTCTCTCTCTCAGCAAATTTCTTCTCAAGAGAGTCAAAGGTAATCTCCTTGAGGTTTCCACTTGCTTGCAATGACTCAAGATAATTTGAATAAGTGGGATATGGTGCCTTGACATAAGCTATGAGAGGAATGTCTATTTCAACACCATTGGTTTTATATCATGCATAATGGATCTTACTTTTGATGCTAAAGCAAGAGGGTCATCATTTTTCAATTCAATACTGAACAATTTAATCTTCAAGTTCAGGGTGCGAGTCATACAATTCCTTCAACTTTTGTAAGATTTCAAAAGCAATTGAAAATGGTGAAATATGGTGACTCACATCTTCATTTACGAATGCTGCAATCAAGGCATAGGCCTTGTTGTTCTTATTTTCCCAAATGGAAATCTCCTTGTCTGAGGTGGGATTTGCCTGTTCATTATCTCCTTCTCCTGCACAAACTCCTTTCCACAACTCATTGAAAATGAGAGTGTGTTTTATCTTCCTTGACCATTCAAAATAGTTCCCTTTTCCAAAGAGGACTACTCCAAAAATAGATATCAATGAATGCATTTTAAATTATGTCTACTCTATAAAAAATGCAACCTGCTGGCAATATACTGTAAAACTAATTTCCCTTCTAGTGGCAAAAAAGGCACTTTTGGTGGTAAATTGTGTAAAAAAATGTATTTCTTGTATATATATGTGACAAAGTTGTTATATGGGGGAGGTAGTGTATGGGGGAGGGGGTAAATGGGGAAGGTAGTATATGGGGGAGGTATTATTTGGGGGAGGTGATATAATGTGATGTTAGGCTAGTGTTATATATTACAAGTGTCATGAGCAATACACATATGGCAAGTATTATATATGGCAGTATGGCGGAGTATTGAAGGTGGTGGTGGGCGAGGGAATTACAAGAATAGTGTATGGTGGTATGGGCGTTAACCAAGGAATAATGTATGGTCGTATGGGTGGTATGGGTGGTATTATAACCGGAGCGGGGAGGTATTACCAATGGAGAGTCGGGCCAGCATTAACCATACGAAAATGTTTAAGCAAGGCATTATGGTACCACCAGTATGGTGGTATGAGAAAATCAAAGGAGAGGAGGTGGTTTAAGGCTGCAACAGAGAGCTACGTCGGGAATCTACGCTAACACAATCACAGAGGGATTGTAATACAATTATGGAAGAGGAGCAAGTGATAGAGTTAACTGTGGATTGTAATATTATTATTATAACCAACAATTATATATTATAACCAGGGGTTGGAAGGAGGTAGTATGGGGAGAAGTCACAGTGTTCAACATAACACTGTATGGGAGACCAGTTCCAGAGGTCTGGAGTATAATTGTATGAGAGTCAAACATATAGTAGAGATACCGCATATTAAACACAGTCATGAGGATTTCATTCAAGTTCAGTTCATTCCACTAATATTTAATGTGCATAGGTAAGTGGTAATACACAGTCACGATAATACCACCAACAAAATAATATTGTTGACACAACTGATACCACCAAACCAGCTCACAGTCATTAAAAAAAAAAAAAATTGACATACCACATATCAGTATGTCATTCGCCCAACATGGAGGATTCGACGTGTATGGAGGAGGATCACCATACCACAGCACCTCCAAGCAGCATCAAAGAATACAACCCCTTCAACACCAAATGCAGAGCGTACTGCATCCCACACCATGCTCCAAGGAATAATAGATTGCAAATTCTACGCAGGGATTTGACATATTGCAAAAAAAAAGGATAGAAGGTAATTCAAAGGGAGTTACAAGGGAAGAAAGGGAAGTCAAAAATGGAACTGGCTCTGATACCATGTCAGGCCAAGAGGTAACTCTTCAAATGAATTGTATTTTCGCATTAAAGTTGATCATAGATATATACATGGAGGGAGAGACTCTTGGGATTCATCTCCCAGTGTCGCTTCATATTCCTATTCTCCTTATTTTCTATTTACACTATTTTACATGGATTCACCTAATCCCAATGATTAGGTGTCAACATATCCAAAAATAAATCTGATCTAAATTTTTTACAATGTTGTAGAGATCCATCTATTATTCCTATGTTTGCTCATACTAATTATCCTCTCAATAATTTTCATAGCAATCATAATTTTTTCAAAATTAATATGCCTTTGATTCCTTTTGAAATTTGTAAAATCAGAAGGTACCTTGCAATAGACCCGAGTTCAAAGTTCATGTAATAAAGTTAATAAAAGAAAAATAAGACCAAGGTCATGGGACATGTATTCCAAGATGAATGTTGGGAAAAAAATCCTAGTGGTTGTCACTTTCGATTTATTATGGCTAAGGAAATTGGCAAAGGCAAAGAGGCATTAATTGCCATTTATTTGTGAAAATAAAGGAAAATAGGAGAAAACAGAGATGAAAGGTCACAAATTTTCATGAGAGGAAAATTGAAGGAAAAATAGAGGAAAATGAAGAAAATAGAGGCCTCAATAATAAAAAGGCTTTTGAGGATCAGTCAATAGTTTTTTGTCAATTTGGATTTGGAATTAGTTTCAAAGAGAGAAGAACAACAAGAGTATAAGCAAGCAATCAAGCAAGGAAAGCAAAGAACAAGTAAGGAAGGTTGGATCAAGCAGCTTCAGCAGGAGGACGTTACATGTGTGATTTCCTAGCTAGTTTGTGAATGCATGATACATGCATTTGTGTATTTGGTTCTTTTGCTAGAATTGGCATGGATTCTTTCCTAGCTTGACAATGGTTTCATCCTTGCCTTTCCATTTCTAGATAGTCATGTTGTTAGGCCCCTATACTACTAGTGTAACCCCTTATTGTTATTAGTACAACCCCCTTATTATATTGATGTACCCATATAGTGCCCATATTGTCACTATTGTGCCCCATAGAAGCCCACCATTGTTATTATTGTGCCCTTACATTATTATTGTTATGTCGGCTCTGATTACATTATGACCCCTTAGACTCCTATATATAGAAAGGAGATATTTTCATTTGTATCATCGAAGATTGGTTCA
>APFE031246669.1:22914-38437 GCA_000404065.3 Pinus taeda | reverse complement strand
GATAAGTTACTTCTCAATAACTAAGTTGCAGTGCAGTAGTTAGCAGTGGCAGTACTATGGGCAACATGATGAGAGGGGTTTCCATACGGATGCAGTAGTGGCAGTGGCAGAGCCATGGGTAGCAGTACATGATGTAGTAGTGCAAAGGATGTTGGGTAGTAGGCCTAGCATCAACAAAGGGACCGATGCCGGATGATCAGGATGATGCTCAGTGAGGAATATTAGTAGAGCACAATCCTTGCTAAGAGGGAGTGTTGATTTGGGGTCGAATCATATGCGTTATAGCTACGAAAATTGGTGGAGAGGCTAAAGCACATGATATCTCCAATACCCAGACATGGTTTGGGCAGATTCTAAACAGTTTGGGAGATATTAAAATAATTAATATTTTCCCTAAGTCTAAACTTAGGGAAAATAAAATATTAATGTGAATTAATATAAAACTGTGTTAGAAGGGTCCAAAAGTCATGGATTGAGCCAGATTTAATCGTAGCCGTTGATTAAGGACTTAATCTCGGTTGTTGAATTGTCATCAAGAAAAGTATAAGAGGAGGCTTAAGGGTCACTTGGAGAATACACCAGAGTGATCAGTCATTCTATTCTCTAGAGCGGGGTTTTGCTAAGAGAGATAGAATCAGTGATCAACAGCAAGGGGCAATGAATACAGAAGCAGAGAGGCAGAAGGGTACCGGGAGAATCAGTGCAGAAGCTAGGAGAGAGGGACGCAGAGCCATCTAGAGGCCACGCAAAGCCAGCTAGTGCCCACACAAAGGCAGCCAGGAGTTGCGCAGTTCCTCGGAGAGCCAGCTTGGGTGACGCAAAGGCTCTAAAGGCTGACGCAGTGCCTCCAGAGTTTGACGCAGGGGTTATTGGGCTGACTCTGGGCCGACGCAGGGCCAGGAAGGGTTGATGCAGTCCCTAGAGGCAGACTATGGGGTTTTCGTGGGGTATATTGGAGCTGGGAGTTGTTGGAGTGTTCATCCAAGGTTTCAGCCAGAATATCTACTTTTGAGTAGAGAGGTACTACTGCCGAGATTATTCTGTATTGGGTGAGCCAGTTTTGGCACCCAAATTGTATTTAGAAACTGCATAATAATAAAACCCATCGGTTTTCCGCATTGGGTTTTACGAGGGACATTGGTTGAAAAATAACAGTGTCACTTGTTTGCTTGTTGTTTCCTTTATTTGATGACCTGTAATGTGTTGAGCATGTACTTGTATATATTTCTAGTATTTACATGGTAAATAACTTGTTAATTAATCAGAACAAGTAGGCAGAAATAAATCAAAAAAGTACATGAAGGGTTTCTAACAGGTTAGACTTAGAAATTCCAACAGCATCTATGCGCTCCTATAGGACAAACTTACAGGATCGGATTTTACAGGCAGGATGGCAGGTACATGGAGCTTATACATAGGTTATAGCAAGGTACAGGTGGTCAGGATGTGGACTATCATCTTACAATAGATGGTTTGGTCAGATTTAGGAACATGATATATGTGTTGAATGATAGTGAGCTTAAGAAGACTATGTTGCGAGAATTTCATGCAAAACCTTATTCAGAACACCCAAGATACCAAAAGACATTGACAGTAGTGAAGAAGTTTTATCATTGGCTGAATTTGAAGAAGGGTGTGGCAAATTTTGTGGCTAGATGTTTGGATTGTCAGCAGGTGAAAGCGGAATGTAAGCATCTAGGTGGAATACTACAATTGATTCTAATTCCAGAGTGGAAGTGGTAGGTCATTTCTATGGATTTCATCACAGGTTTGTTGAGGACATCTAGACAACATGATTCGATCATGGTTGTGGTGGACAAGTTGACAAAGGTGGCGCACTTCATTCCAATGAAGTCTACTTATTCAGTTGATGATGTAGCATAGGTATTCATCAAAGATGTAGTGAGGGTGCATGATGTTCTAAGAAATATTTTGTCAGACAGGGATGATAAGTTCACTTCCAAGTTTTGGAAGGATTTGTTTATAGGTTTGGGGATAGAGTTGGCCTTCAACACAGCTTATCATCTGCAAACAAATGAAAAAACAAAGAGGTTTAATAGGATATTGGAGGACACGTTGAGGATGTATGTGATACATCAACAGAGGAGATGAAAGGAGTATGTTATGTTGGTTGATTTTTCTTATAATAATGGTTATCAAGAGTCATTGAGGATGAATCTGTTCGACGACTCTATGGGCGGAGTTGTAATACTCCCATCAATTGGAGTGATCCAGTTAACAGGGTGTTGATTAGACCAAATATGTTGGTAGAAATGGAACAAGAAATGTGGGTAATCAAGAAGAATCTAAAGGCAGCACAGGACACACAGAAAAGTTATGCAGATCGGAACAGGTTATTTAAGGAATTTCGAGTTGGAGAATATGTGTATTTGCGCATCAAGCTGAAGAAGAGCTCCTTAAGGATTGGATCGTGTGCTAAGCTAGCACATCGATTTTATGGAACTTTCAATATTCTTGAAAGGATTGGACCAGTAGCCTATCGACTTGTGCTGCCTCTAACAATGAAAGTCCATTATGTTCTCCATGTGTCATTGCTTAAGAATATGTTAAAAATGTTGATCGTATGATTGACTATTTTGTATTGCAGGTGGATCCAAATGGAGAATTACAGTTGAAACCTCAGTGTATATTGCAGAAAAAGGTGCTCGTGCTCTGGAACTAAGCAATCAAGTAGGTTAAAGTGCAGTGGAAACACTTTGGGCTCAATGAAGCTACATGGGAGATGGCGGATCAGATGCGGGTTGTGTCCTCTGTTTGTTGGTTGAGCGAATTTTTTTGGTATATGATTTGGTGTGATATTTTTGTATGTTTACATATGTATATGGATGTAAATATCGCCATGAGCTATGTTATAAAGCTCCAAGGACAGTGTTCCCCCAAGGAGGGAGGGTTCTGTAACAACCCTGGTCAAAATTCCATGTAATGAAGTTAATAAAGGCAAAATAATAACCAAGTTCATTGGACATGTTTTCCAAGTTGAGTGTTGGGAAAAGGATCCTAGTGCAAGTGTTCATTTGGTTTATTATGGCTAAAGAAATTGGCAAAGATAATAGCAAAGGCTTTGGAAAGGCAAAGTGGCATTAATTAACATTTTATTTATGAAAATAATGGAAAATAGGAGAAAAGGAAGGTGAAAGGTCACAGATTGCATGTGAGGAGGAAATGAAGGAAAATAATGGAAAAATGAAGAAAATATAGGCCTCATTAATAAAAAGGCTTATGAGGATCACTTCACAACCTTTTGTTAGTTTAGTTTTGGAGCTCTCTCTATTATCTCTCTCTCTCACTCTTGGACACTTAGAGCATTCTTGGAGCACTCAAACATTGGGTCAAGGAAAGCAAAGGAAGGACAAAGAAGGCAAAGGGAAGCAAATATCAAGCAAGGAAGAGCAGGATCAAGCAACTACAATGAGATTACTTGCAGGTATTGATTTGCATGTGATTTCATTTCTAGATTTGGCATGCATGGTACATGTGTGTAAGTATTTAGTTCTCTTGTTGTCATTGGCAGGGGGTTTTTTAGGTGCGGCAGTGATTTTCAGCCTTGCCTTGCCATTTCTGGATAGCCATGGTGTGATGGGTTCTCTTTTATTTGGTTAAGTTGGATTTCCAAATGGTTTTGAAACTGAGTGAGGTGGTCTCTGAAGAAGAACACAAGGCCTAGGAATTCTCGGACCAGAGAAGGTGGGATTGTGTAAAACTAAATTTTGTGTACCTCGATGGGCATAGGAATCCTCGACCATTGAATGGAAGGATATATGGTAAATCCTAGAGGTGCGTGCCCTCGGTCAAGCCTAGGAATCCTCAACTGGTGGATGGCAGGATATACGGTAAATCCTAGAGGGTAGAGTCTTGATTAGGCCTAGGAATCCTTGACCGGTGAATGGCGGGATATACGGTAAAGCCTAAGGCCTAGAAGGAAAAAAAATTCCTCAAGTTGTAAGTGGATAAATCTGATGGCATCCATGTTTTTTTAGGGCCTAGTGATCCTGTGGGGATTATGGTAAAGCCCGAGGAAACTTGGATTGGTTTTTTTGTGTCCCACATTCATGCTTGGAATATGGCACCGGGGTGATTGGGTGAAAGAAATATTTGGTTCATCCAATCTAGGTCGGGTGGTTTATGGAAGTCCCGAATTTGGTTAGCTTATGCATTCATTAATAAGATCTCTTTCTTCTTGGTATTTCATGTGTAAATATACTGGTTCATCTGTGATTCTTATGGTTGTTATATCCTTGTTATTTATGTTGTTTATATGTTGGTTATGAGTATGTTTTATGAGAAACTTGATGAATGGCTCTCATCATGTTTTGATTTGCAAATGAATGTACAATGGATATATGACCTAATAGATGATAATGCAGCTATTGTGATAGAGAAACAATGCTTCTTTATGAATCTCAGATAAGTATGAGACCTATATGCTCAGATTTGTTGTTATGACTTGTAGATTACATATTTGTAACATGTTTGATGAAATTCCTGTCATGGCTAGTAGGGGTCAGATCAACTATTTGCACCAATGATTGCATTAGTATCCTTATTCCATTATTATTTATCATTTATGAAAGTTTCATGAAGTTCTGGGTTGTGGCCTGAGTCTTGATCTTGAAAAAGTGGCAGTGGCACAAAACCCTAGGTTGTTGGCTTAGAATTGGCTAAAAAAGTCCACACCTGTTGGCATGCCTTACTGTGGGAGTAACTAGAAGGCCCCAGTCATATGTATGGCTCGTCATGGGAGCGATTGAGGGTCCAAATCAGTGAAATATCAAGTTGTCTTAGGGGTTGGTCACGTGGAAAGGTTGGTTGGCTCCTGAAGGTTATGTAGCATGTGTAGAAGGTAAAAATGGTTTTTGTTTTGTTGGTTCCACTTCCTTTACTATACATGGGGAGTTGAATCACATCATAGTAGCCTCTTATCACATGTTTACCCCATTAGACCAGTTAAATTCAATAAATGTGGGTGGAGGGTGTTACAATTTTATCGTGATCATTGATGGGTTTGAGTCGTTATGTGAATTCCCCTTGTATTTTTGTGGTCACCGTTTGTGTGTGTCATGGATAAGAGTCCCCTTTCCATTCTACTGTTAGCCACATGTTGTTGTTTCCTTCCATTGTAGAGGTGCCATGGATTTGTAGGTGATTCTATTAGATAACCATTTTGCCTGAGCCAGAGAAATAACTACCCCAACAAGCTATGGCGTGAACCATTGTGATATCTTCTTTTGAGAATACAATAATGCCTTCCTAATTCTTGAGGCCAACTACTTTTATACGCTTCCAATATCTGAACACTATGCTTCCTAAAGACCTCCACATCTCTTCCTTCCATTGCATTAATCATTGAGATAGAGCTTTGTCTTGGTACTAGATGCTAAGTGTTGTAGTGAGTGATGGAAGCTTGAACCATGATGGATATAGGGATGATTGCTCAGAGGTCCCTCTAAGCCCTCATTCTATACTTTGTGACGTACCAAATCTATATATAAGGAATAATAAAATAGGTGTAAGTATTGATCAAGTATTGCATGCATGATATCCTTTAAAAAACAAGAAGATATATTACTCTTCATTTCAAGTTGATTGCTAGATTGACATTTGTGAAATGTTATTGATAAATAGTGAGAAGGTAAGTTGAATTAGTTGATGTTGGTATCTTTTGATGAACAATTTCCGTTGTGTGGCCCCAAATGATATTTTATGTTTTCCAATTAAAACAACAATTGGTTGGAAGTTTTCCAAATGATTCTTAATCTCTTAGGGCTTGCTAAATTTTAAAGGATGGTCAAAGTATGAAAGAAAGAGAGATTCTTACCAGTTATTCTTGGGGTGTTTTATTTTGGTGGACACAATACCTCAAATTTGTTTCCAAGAGAGCAAATGATCTTAAAAGGTAATTGTAAATTGATGGGTTTGTATCTACTAAAATTAGTGAAATATGATTGAAGGGATTGAAGGCCTTATGTATTGTTGCATAAGGAAAGTTGGATGACATTGTGTTCATGCAATTATTAGGCTACCCAAGGATGAGAATGGAGAGAATGGAAACAAGGAATTACTTCCATAAGAAAGTTGAGTGTTGTCTATCTTAAAAAGATGCCATAAATTAGAAGTTTAGATGGAATGATGTGTGGATGTAAAAGATTTCATTTAGTAGTCTTATATTTCAAATGTTACCATGGAATAGCTAAAGTAAAAAATTAAATATTTTATTTAATTTCTTATTTTAATGGTATTTAGTGAATTTTATTGGTTGAAAGGATTATTTTAGTAATTGACATAGCCCAAAGAAATGGAAATGAAAGCTCTTCATACTAGTTCAAGTACTTCTACAATATTTCAAAAGCTTAACATGATATTGCTAATGTTTAAATCTAAAAAAATCACCTCAAGAGATTAGTTATTTGTACAAAATGTGATAAAACAATTTTTTTACTAAAGTAACTAGTAAACACCATTGGATTTTAAGTACACTTAGATCAATCTCTTATACACTTCTATAGAATTTAAATGTTTCCTAATGATAAATGGGAGTTGAATCAAAGCTCAAAACTCATCTTATATTATCAATTGAGAGAAATATATCCTAGGTAAAAATATTAAAAGAAACACAACATGAACAGGAGGGTGCTCAATTGAACTTAAACTTTATCTCATACCATGTTTAATGACACATGAGCATAATTGAAGCGAACTACATTGGATATTGGAGATAAAAAGAACCTGACTTAGACTCTAGGCTCACTCTCTCCTAATTGACAAATCAAATATGAGTAGTTGTGTTTATAAAGATTTTTGGAGAGAATTCCATGACAAGAAAGTGTTGGTAAGAAGAATCCCATTTTTGTTGGTGCATTGTGTGAGTTAGGGATATAATAATAACTAACATGGGGAAATGGGGACAATAACCCACTATATTGTCTTGTAAGTGCCTTTAAGTATGAGGAGACACCAATTAGTGCCATTAGATTCAACCCAAGCTAAGCACATGGCCAACAAAGTACAAATTGGAGCTATTGAGGTGACCCATGATGCTCTGCCTAATATTTCTATTACATAGTGGAGCATTATGTGGTCCACAATGCTTTCAACATATACATTAGATATTTACAAAATGATTAGAGCTACTTAATTAATGTTGAGTACACCTAACAGGTAACAGTCATATGTGTTGAAGTACCAACTTAGATTTGGGTCAAGAGGATTTTGTAGATACTCGCAAGAACAACATTTATTGCCATTGGTGGCATGGCGATGAAACATATACTTAGTGGAGAATCAATTATGCTAGGTGACACTTCATTTGGATGCATAATCAAATGGCCTTGGAAGCTTGATTTGATATCCCAATATTTTTTCTCTTATGTTGGTGTTCTCTAGTGGACTAGAGTATATTCATTACATTGGACTTAAGGTTTGAACCATAAATTAGGGTATTGGCATGTGAGGATCTCCAATTATAAATGGGAATTGGAATGGTATTTGATGGCTAAAAATGAGCTATCTCTCAAACATGACCTCCTTTCTATGAAGAGTATAGGATCAAAAAGGCCAATTATATGAGACTATTACAGAACATTACATTGTCATCCATACATATTTTTTATATTTGATCAATTTTAGGACAATAACGTAATCTTCAAAATTCTACATGGAATGAGAAAAAACAAAGATAAGATTGGCTATTTTTTAGTCCTACAAGAACATTTTCAAAAACATTATTACTCATTGAAATACAAATAGTTATTCACATGGTTACACAAAGTGTCTAGTTTAATTATCAACAATTATTAGTTAGATGGTAGAGATTTAACCTTCATAGAATATGCAATATTACAAATTAAGAATTCTTATGATAAAGTGGGGTAAATATCCATGATTAAAAATATTGTTACACATTTTTTTAAATGTATAATAGCAATTTAAAATAAAATTATAATTTAGCTAATCTTTATAGTTTTTTTTTTTTTTTTTTAACTTTATCAAAAGTTAAAATCCAACCTTAAAATTCAATCTTAGATGTAACAAATTCCAACCTTTTTAATAACACCAATCTATGTTTATAAACTACATCATAATCTAGATCTTAGATGTAGCCAATTCCAACCTCTTTAATAACACCAATCTATTTTTATAAACTACACCATAATTTAGTAGTTAGTTAATGATAAAAGATAAATTTTATAACATTCCAATTTTATTATCAAATAAGTAATTTAAAAGAGAAAACAAAAATTTAAATGATTAAAAACAATTTTAAAACTTATTATAAGTTCATTCACATATATATATAATCTTAAAAAAATTTAAATGATTAAAAACAATTTTAAAACTTATTATAAGTTCATTCACATATATATATAATCTTAAAAAAAATTAAACATTGTGGAGAAAAATAACATTTATCAAAATAAATGGCATTCCAATAAGAACGTTTAAAAATAAAAAGCTTACACTAAATTATGATAGTTTGGTTTTAACATGGATTTGAATTACACTGAATTGAACTACACTGTTGCACAGTTGGAAGAGGAAATTTATTCTTTCATTATTGCTCAGTCACTGTGAACGAAACCAGGAAACTATTTTATCTGATTTCCCACCACACAACGACTGAACTCATCATCCTACTTTCAAAATGTTGGAGCTGTCATCACCCCAGTCCATTATGGGGCCGGCCTGCAGATGTTTACTTTCAATAACAATGTCCCCTGAAGTTGAAATAGAAGCGTTGTCCTCCTGCAGTTTCGGCTCCCCTAACACCTCACTCGCGTTGGGCCTAGAAGACGGCTCAACACGAACACATCTAACATCTAATAATTTCGTTCCAACCTTTTGTCAATGATTTCTGCCATTACGCCGGGAAAATTTGCAGCTCAAACGGTGTCCCCTATCAATATAAACACGTCAGTTATTATTGTTATGAGGCAGAAGATGCATTACAATACTCTAAGAATATTTCAGATTGTTCAATTGTTCAGATTTAAGAATATTTCCGAAATCTATAAGTTCTGCTGCATATTTAAAATTTTGGATCAGAGCCATTCCCCGGTTAATGAGGTTTACTTCCTCTACATGTAAATCTGTAGGTTTTCGAACACATTATTTTCAATAAAACCACACCAAAACCATACGCATCACTTTTTCTCCATCTACATTTGTGTGTTGAAATACTTACCAGAATGACACTGCTATGTGGTAATTAATTGCATTCCAATGTTGCAAAGAAAGTTCATATACTCTGGATCCAGGTATCCTGCCTTTCCCTTCACAGTCGTTGTGACATGAGAATCCTCCCAATCTATTGTCATTTTTGACAGACAAATATTGGCCAATTTTCCATTCATATTGCTGTCCAAAACGATGTTGGAGGTCTTGGCATTTCTGTGAATTATCCTTGGTCTGCAACCCTGATGCAGGTACTCCAGTCCTTCAAATAGAAATATGTTTAGGCATGATTTGTCTTTTTTAGATAGTTATACTAATCTGAAAAACCCATTGTACATCATGATAAGAGGACTTACCCTGAGCTGCATCTTAAATTATTTCGACTCTTGTTTCTTGCTGAGCCTGCACTAGAACCTGGTAAAGAAAATAAGAACCAAATGGGTGTTGGTTACTTTCTTTATTCCATTAACGATTCCAACAAATGATCTCTTATAGAAATATTTTACCATAGAGGTGGTCCTTAAAGGGATCCTCCAGATATATGTTCATAGATAGCATAAGTTCTCTGGATTCCTTACAGTATCCCAGTAAAGATACCAAGTTCCTATGGTTGACCCTGAAAAGAAGATCGACCTGTTTGTCAAAGTGATTATGTTAGTGTTATATATGAAGAAGTATAACAGTGTCATATATAATGAAGTGGGCTTACATTAAATTCAAATTAAATGATTTGAAAATCTTAAAATTACCTCGTTTAAAATCTCTTGAGCTCCTTGCTGGGAGAACAATGAAAGCACTTTAACTGCTATATCCTTCCCTACACGTAATTTACCAAAGAAAAGTGATCCAAATCCCCCTTCTCCAATCTTCTCACTAAAGTTTTCTGTGGCTACCTTCAATCTTCTCACTAAAGTTTTCTGTGGCTACCTTCAGCTCATCCAGAGTGAGACTTTGATACTTTTAGTACTATTTTCATCAAGTAGTCTGCAATCCAATCATTTCATCAAAATAAACACATAAAGTCTCCAGAAGAAGATAAAATTTATAAATGATAATAACATCATTCACAGGAATAGGCATTATACAACAGACAGTACTTATCTATTCTCTAAATCAATGGAGAATCCTTGGTAATTAACAATGGATGAGAGTCCCTAGTAATTCACACGTACTTTCCTTTTGAATTTTGTGTGATAGATACTTAGCATCATTAGAATTGCATTTCATATTTTGTTTTTGGTTT
Source organism: Pinus taeda (assembly GCA_000404065.3). NCBI lineage: Eukaryota > Viridiplantae > Streptophyta > Pinopsida > Pinales > Pinaceae > Pinus > Pinus taeda. The sequence continues at coordinate 28,005 of APFE031246669.1, read as the reverse complement.
TCGGTTAAGGGGGAACTATTTATGAGATCTCATAAAATAATAGTACACCTATTCACCATCCATCTAAAACCTAATTATCTAATTCCACCAATATTACTCCAAAGATAACATTCATTTTGTTTTTATTTGAATTTGGCAGGATATTGCATACACAAGTAGGGATTCCCTAGCGGCTGCAACACACCAAAGAAAGCGCCCTTCCATTATGATTACTATTAGGCTTCGTATTATTGTATATGCCAATCCTAGTATACAGCGCGCAATATAAAAAGATACATTGAATTTCAAAATTTCAAAATAAATTGAAGCAATATGAAATAGGATGTAATTACGTGAGTTTTAATGAACGTTTGCAGAGAAGTTGCCCGGGAATTACGCCACTGAAATTATTGTTCTGTCCGTAAGATATTAAGAAACACTGGAACACTGCCAATAATTCCAGTTCAGATAACCAGTCTGGAACACTGCCAATTAGGCTGTTGTTCTGCAGATGTCTGCGCAAGAAAGCAAAGTAAATGGCAGCTAAATTTGGGGCAAAATGACGATGCATCATGAATCAGCTCAATATACAAAACATGTAAATATTTATGTTTGAGGAAAAACTTACACTCTCTTCAACATGGTTAAACTGGAGAAATTTGGTTATTATTCTCAAGAAATTACCTGTCAATTTCAACCGGAATTGATTAATGCAGCCACAGTGTATTTTTCTAAAACAAATGATTTTCCTTTTATAAACCACACCTTCCATTTCGATAACAAATTAAGAATGGTGCTGGAGAGTTATGGTCTTCAACATTTTGAACCATCTTCATATCAAACTAAACATGAAAAAATTATTTATAGTGAATTTATTGGAGTAATTTAGATCAGGCTTAGATTCTAAAAATAGTGTTATTCTTCTGGCCGGAGTAATTTAGATAAGGCCTAGATTCTAAAAATAGTGTTATTCTTCTGGCCTGGATCAAAGATCCCAAAGATTTATAACAATATCATAATGGGTCAAATATCCCAGAGATTTATGACAATGGATAAAAAAACCCAAAATTTACCTTTTCTTGAAACCTTATCAGCCTTGTTCCTGGCTTAGCCTCTGCATACATAAAGGGATCTCCGAGGGTCTGAACTCGATCACATTGATAAAGGGATCATCAGTCTCCGAGGTTCTGATCAAGCAAATACACAGCAACGGCCCAGAACTAACCAAGATTCCTTCAAAGTTATCTGGAAAATATCGATTTGTGGTTGTTAAGTTTTGTGTATGCAACATACCCAGTGTCTCAATAGAGTAAGAAAAGCTTGGCAATTGTTGGAATCCACTGTAATTTCCAGAAAAAGACCAGGCCACAGGAACCTCATAACAAGACTTGTCGAGAGGCTTTGGGAAAAGCCTTAGATTATTCAAGTAAGAACCGAACCTTTGTTCAGCTGCGTTCCCTATCTCTACTGTCTGCCCGACTTCTATGTAATTAGCATCATTGACCCATGTTATATTGTTGTCGCCTCTGTGTTTTGCTTTCCCTCCGCAATTGATCTTCTAAAATCCACCTATAATGCCAGGAATGAAGAGGTTAATTTATTTATAAATGAAGGGAAAAATACAAAAAAAAATGCTTCTTTACCTAGTTGAGTGGTAACATCGACCGATAAAATCATCCCGAACAACAACAGGACGACAATACAAATGGTCCATTTACCAGAGCCTATTTTGTCCATCGCTGCCTGAAAAGTTCCTCCGAACAATAGATGTGAAGCAGAGATGCCACTTACATATGAATGAGGATTCCGTGTGAAGCGCTTCTATCCTTTTGGGTCTCTCTATCGCCATTTATACACCTCTACTCAGCACTGGTGCGTTCAGAAAACGGCAAAGACCCTGTACTCTAGCGCTGCTGGACGTTCAAAAGGCGGCAAAGACCCTGTCCTGTAGCGCTCGAGCGTTTAAAAGACGGCAAAATATTTAATTTAATTTTCTATTACTTGTAAAAATGTGCAAGATAAAAATTATCACAATCTTTTTCTTTGAAATATCATTATGTTTTTTAGGTATAAAGTAAATTTGGATTGATTTGGATGAGGTTGAATATCAATAAATATTAAAAAATTATATATTTTATATAAATTAAATAGTTGAAAGATATTAATATTTATAAATTTCTAATAGATATTTAAAAAAAATAAATTAAAAAAAAAAAAAAAAATAAATAAATAAAATTATTTAATTTTAACTAAAAAATTTAATGGGAATCAAAATTTAGATTTCATTGTTTTCCCATGGTTTTCTTATATTCTCTTTTCAAAAAATATAACAAGGTTACTCTTGTTAAGCCTTAAATTAGTTAAGGAAAGAGGGACTCTCATTAAGAGCTAAGGAAAAAGGCATTCTTTAAGAGCTAAGGAAAAAGGCATTATGAGGATCACAAATATAGAAGACTCTCTCATAATTATTAAGAAACCAATAACATGGTTGAGATGTACAAGCTCTTGTTAAGCATTCAATTAGCTAAGGAAAGAGGCATTACCAGGATCACAAATATAGGAGAGTCTCTTGTAACTATTCAATTTTTGCACAATGGATCAAATCCAAAGGCCAACAACTTAAATCTCCTCCTCAGAATCAGGGGTATATTCAATTAGCTAAGGAAAGAGGCATTCCCAGGATCACAAATATAGGAGAGTCTCTCGTAACTATTCAATTTTTGCACAATGGATCAAATCCAAAGGCCAACAACTTAAGTCTCCTCCTCAGAATCAGGAGTATCTTGGACACCTTCTTGAATAAAGGCTTCTTCCACATCCTAAGGAACCAAAATTCTGAGTTGGATAAGGCCAACCATGCATGTCGAATGGAGAAGGGGAAAATTTGTTGAAAATAGCACCAAGAAATGATAAAAATAGAATCCAGAATATTCCAATTTTAATTTGTCTTTTAATTAAAATCAAATTTATTCTCAGGAGCTGCTTGGAAATAATTAATTAATTCATTATGGATTAATTAGTTGGAAAAATTCAAGTTAGAAGTCTTTCTGAAGTCATGCAAGAGCTATCACTTAAATTAAGGAGATTATCCCTTAATTAAGAGATAAAATTGAGTTATATTTGAGTTGTAATTAGTTAACTCATTTTACTGAGTTAAGTCCAGTTAAATTAGTTCCAAACTATTGGAGGAACTAATTGTGAGTTATCACTCAGTGGATGCATGCATGCACTCAACTAGTGTATTCTAGATAACTGAAGATTCCTTCATCAGTAACTCATGCATGTTTATTCAAAGAAAGACCTAGTTGAGATTAAAGACAATGACAGTGTACTATCAGTTGCATGTGTTTTCCTATAAAGAAAATTCATGCATGCAGAAGGATTTATGCACAGGAGGATTGCGCAATTCTGACAGGGTGTGAGATCAGTGTGAGAGATCAATGTTCCACTTGGTTGAGAGTTTTCCACTTGGTAACAGGAGGATCACCCAGGAGAAATTGCACAAGGAAATAGGAGCTTGGAGGGCAGAGAAGAAGGCTTGTGAGAAGCCTAGATTGCCTGTGAGCATCTGTGAGGATTGTACTAAGAGCTAGCTAGCTGTGAGAGCTAAGGATTTGTATAATTCTGATGTATTTCCACCTTGTATGATAATACGGATACTGGGGTTTTTAGCTGAGGTTTTCCCCAAAGTATTTTCATGTGTATTGTGTATTGATTCTTCTTCTTCTGGTTATATGTGTTCAGCTCGATCTTGCTCAATCTTTAAGCTTCCGCAAATTGATAGTAAAAGTAGGTTATAGTATTTTGCTTTGGTTATATTGCATTATTGGGTTAATCTACAATCAGATTTTCTACAAAGGTCTCAGAGCGAGATTTGTAGAGAATTTGCAGAATTTCTACATGGTATCAGAGCCAGGTTTGTAGAGAATTTGCAGAATTTCTACATGGTATCGGAGCTATGAACAGCATACGGAGAAGAGAATTTGAGTTTGAAGTTCGAGGCTGCAGGTGCAAATAGAATTCATATCATACTTCAATTGAGATGGGACATTATGCGACTAATTGCCCATCGAAGAAGTCCAAGAAGGGATACTCGGAAGGATCGGAAGGTGAGGCATTAGCCTCTTAGTTCGAAATGGACTTTACTCTCATCGCATGCATGGTGTCATTGATGATGGGTTGTGTTTGGTATCTTGATAATGGAGCCTCATTCCACATGAGTGGTGATAAAAGTTTATTTAGTGCCTTGAAGTAGAAAGACCTCAAGATGCGCGTAGAGATGGGTGACGACAGAAGGAATAGTGTTTCAGGAGTGGGCACGGTTGCTTTTCAGAGGGAGCATGGACCTCCTATCACCTTGACAAATGTGATGTATGTGCCTAGACTCAAGAAGAACTTGGTATCGGTCGTGGTATTGGAAGACCGTAGCTATGATGTGTTTTAAGTAAGGGAAAGGTTTTCCTTAGACACAACACCATGAGATAGGTGAAACAGATCGGTTCACGAGTCAAGAACCTGTATGCTCTTGAGGTTCAAGATGCATGCAAAGCCTTGAGGAGCAGGGAAAATGTTAGAGACTTGGTGGTTGAGAGGGACAGTAAATTACCTCTCAACATGTAGCCCTAGAAGAAGTCTCAAACAAATGTGGAGAAGCCACAATTGGATAAGCAGAAAGGAGACCGAATGAATAGATCCACTCATGCAGATACCTCCATTAGGGGGGAATTTCGATCCAAGCGAGTAGAGGGATCACATGTAGTCATACCTCCAGGTGTGAGGTGGGGCGATGTGAAGTGATAGTCTCAAGAAGGCTAAAATTGGGCAGGGTCCGTTGAGAGGTTTTATCTCATGGATCGTACCTTGCTGCGGGAGCCCAAAGTACATAGTAGCGGGAGGAATTAGTTGGATTGATGCAATCAGAGATCAAAGTAACAGAGGCTAGAGCAGTCAGATACTGAAGAGTGCAGAGAAGGATTGACAATAGTGCAGAAAGGAAAAGTTAGCCGAAGCGCAAAGTTTTCAGTTGATAGAGGAAATAGCAGTCAGAGACTTTGATGACAGATGCATCATACTGATTCAGGTTGGATGTTTTTTTTTTTTTTTTTTTTTTTT
>APFE031246669.1:0-14231 GCA_000404065.3 Pinus taeda | reverse complement strand
GGAGCAAGGCAAATGTTAGAGACTTGGTGGTTGAGAGGGAGAGTAAATTACCTCTCAACATGTAGCCCCAGAAGAAGTCTCAAACAAATGTGGAGGAGCCACAATTGGATAAGCAGAAAGGAGACCGAATGAATAGATCCACTCATGCAAATACCTCCATTAGGGGGGAATTTCGATCCAAGTGGGTAGAGGGATCACATGCATCCATACCTCCAAGTGTGAGGTGGGGCGATGTGAATTGATAGTCTCAAGAAGGCTGAAATTGGGCAGAGTCCGTTGAGAGGTTTTATCTCATGGATCGTACCTTGCTGCGGGAACCCAAAGTACATAGTAGTGGGAGGAATTAGTTGGATTGATGCAATCAGAGATCAAAGTGACAGAGGCTAGAGTAGTCAGATACTGAAGAGTGCAGACAAGGATTGACAATAGTGCAGAAAGGCAAAGTCAGCCGAAGCGCAAAGTTTTCAGTTAATAGAGGAAATAGCAATCAGAGACTTTGATGACAGATGCATCATACTGATTCAGGTTGGATGTTTTTTTTTTTTTGGAGTTGTTGGAGCAACAACACTAGAGAGAAGTGTTACATGCATAACATTCCAAAGGTTCACGATTGGGATTGAGTTGAATTCCTTTCTTGTTGAGAGAGAGTGTTGAAAATAGCAACAAGAAATGATAAAAATAGAATCCAGAATATTCCAATTTTAATTTGTCTTTGAATTAAAATTGAATTTAGTCACACCAGCTCCTTGGAAATAATTAATTAATTCATTATGGATTAATTAGTTGGAGAAATTCAAGTTAGAAGTATTTCTGAAGTCATGCAAGCATTATCTCTTAAATTAAGGATAATATCCCTTAATTAAGGAGATAAGATTGAGTTATATTTAAGTTGTAATTAGTTAACTCGATTTACTGAGTTAAGTCCAGTTAAATTAGTTCCAAACTATTTAAGGAACTAATTGTGAGTTATTAGTCGGTTGATGCATGCATGCACTCAACTAATGTACTCCAGATAATTGAAGATTCCCTCATTAGTAACTCATGCATGTCTATTCAGAGAAATACCCAGTTGAGATTAAAGACAAGGACAATGTACTATCAGTTGCATGTGTTTTCCTATAAATAAAACTCATGCATGCAAAAGGATTTATGCACAAGAGGATTGCGCAGTTCTAATAGGGTGTGAGATCAGTGTGAGAGATCAGTGTTCCACTTGGTAACAGGAGGATCACCCAGGAGAAACTGCGCAAGGAAATAGGAGTTTGGAGGGCAAAGGAGAAGGCTTGTGAGAAGCCTGAATTACCTATGAGCATCTGTGAGGATTGTACTGAGAGCTGGCTAGCTATGAGAGCTAAGGCATTGTATAATTCTGATGTATTTCCGCCTTGTATGATAATACAGATAGTGGGGTTTTTAGCTGAGGCTTTTCCCAAAGTATTTTCATGTGTATTATGTATTGATTCTTCTTCCTCTAGTTATATGTGTTCAACTCGATCTTGCTCAATATTTAAGCTTCCACAAATTGATAATAGAAATAGGTTATAGTATTTTGCTTTGGTTATATTGCATTATCAGGTTAATATAGAGTCAGATTTTCTACAAAGGTCTCAGAGCGAGATTTGTAGAGAATTTGCAGAATTTCTACAAAATTGAAATTAATGGACAAATGGGATGGAGATCTATACCTGGACATCAACTATGAGAAAGGCATGCTCCCTATCTCCTAATTTTAAAGATAAAATTAGAGCCAATTTGGGAAGCATTTATTTAAATGTCCATACCAATGGTTTAACTACACCCATTAACCAAAAAATGCACGCAAATCAATTTGGATGTACGAAAGAGGTATCTTCAACAAGATGGTAGGCGACAAGCATGCAAGCCATGAGCTCCCTCGTCCTTTACCTCAGGTGGATTTGACCTGAAAAATATGGTTTTAATATCCCTCCTGCAAGCAAGGCCCATTTATGGAAATCGACTTGGGCGAATTAATGCTCATCCTTGAAGATATGATGGATCCTATGTAGGATGTGCCAGGCGCAAACTCTTCATTCATGGAGGTTGATAGCGATTCAGTTATAGAAATATCTTTCTTCTGGGGGCGAGGAGGTATTTGGGTCAATGTTAACTATCGATATTTCCCTCTCCCTGCTCTTTGGTTCCCTATAAGCCTAAAGAATTCAAGCAACTACGTGGGGCTTGCGGTAGGTGCTTCAATCTTTCATGGCCCTCAACTCCATCCATTTGGAAATTTGATGCTTTTTTAGGATCTCCCCCCTTTATGTTGATTTTTCAAGCATTCCAGTCCATTGTATGGATGTTTCTTCATGTTGGGGGTCCACAATCGACCTATCCCCCTATAGAAAGAGTTGTCTCTAGATGAATTGAAGTTTTGTGCCTCTCTTGTTGCATGTAATTGGGAGAGTGACAAAGTGGGTGATAGGCCTCAACAACAGCCTTTGGTTCAATAAGATCCATCATTTCATGTGTAATATAGGTATAACTACATAACCACTCTAGTCACTCTTAATATTCACTCTCTAAGTCACTAGCCTGAGATCCCATGCCAACAATTCCATGGTCTTCCCCTCTGTTGCAATCCCACTTATTGTCTTGCAAGTCGTTCTTGGAAATTGGAGTTGGGTTCCACAGGTTTTAGGCGTCAAGATTTTCTGCTTATGGGATATTAGTTTCAAATGGACAATTACAGTTACAAAGAGGAAAGTGAGGACACCTTAAAGGGCTTGGATTCGTTCTCCTTTTTTCCTCATCCCCCTGTCAATGTACACTTTGATTATCACATTCTTCATCAACATTTTCTCCAGCATTCACAAATGATTCTAGATCTGTCTAAAGGAATGTGGAGGCTTCAAGATCATATTAACATGCAAAATGATGAAATTGACTATCTTCATAGCCAATTGGCTGTCCTATCCTCATCACAACATGCAACAAGTCAGCAGAGCTCTGGAATAAAATTTAGGTGCAAATCAGTCTAAAGCAATGCCAATAAACTCCCCCCTGTTGAATGAAAATGTTTTGTAAAGTTGTTCTCCTTTGTGGTCAATTTCATCGACTATATGGTTGAAAGTATGTTAGTAATATGTATGTACCTGGTAGTCAATATATAGAAGATTGTGGTTGTCCTATTTTGTTTACGAACCTACACTCAAAACTCATTGTAAATATCTCTGGCTTTTGGCTACGTTCCAGGCATGGATTTTATAAAACACTACTCATTAGTGTCAAAAAAAAAAATATTCCTTCAATGGAGATAATTTACTTTAATGTTATATAAAATGGCCAATTTTGTTGACTATATAGTTGCAAGTTTGTTAGTATTATGTATGTGCCTGGTAGTCAGTATATAGAAGATCATGCTTCTATTTTGTTTACTTTTGAGGAAGAACTAACTCTCAGAACTCATTGTAAATCTCTCAGGCTTTTGGTTGCATTCCAAACACAAATTAAAAAAAATACTACTCATGAGTGTCAAAAAATAAAAATATACCTTCAATGGAGATAATTTACTTTAATTTTATATAAAATATTAAAACCTCACCCTTGCCTTTCTTCTATTATTTAATAAATGTATCAACTTTAATGAAGATAATCTACTTTAATTATGTGTAGAAAAATAAAACCAAACCTCACCTTGCTTGCAGGAATTGTTTCATTATAACATTTAATCATATTACACCCTTTCTAACTCTTTTGACACTAAATATGTAAAGTTAGTGTTACATATTTGGGTAGCCTTCAAACCTTTCACACTTGTCTATTTCACCTCTGTTGAGAGGGCATCTTGGTCATTCCATAGTCCCAAGTTAATTTATTGTTAGCTTTCTATGTATTATGAGTATATTCCTCCTCATTGAGTCATTTTTAGCATGAATAAATAACCTCACCCCACCTCTTGTAACCCCATTTTAGATTTACTACAAAGTTTTCTAATATTGTTTTTGGGAAATTTTATTCGAAATCTTCTCTAATGAGTTGAGGACGAGAGTCACTTTTGGGGGAATTAAAGTGTTCTGAGCTTGATTGAGTTTCACATAATCTTGGTAATAACATCCCACTGTTGGACAGCTTTTTCTTCCATCCAACATTGGGGTTGGCCCCAACCTAGGCTAAAGAATAAAATAAAATAAAAATAAATAATACATAATACATAAAAATCAATCTCCATCTTAAAATAATTTCTGGAAAAGACAACTGCATACTTTTCTCCTCTTTATCTATGCCCCACCCAATATGATGCAGGAGCATCTAGGGGTATCTTCAAAAAAGGAAATTTATGAAAGTCTTGTAAATATCTAGAACATTCGTAGAGCATAAAAGTCTCTAGAACTTATAAAAGTAGGGAAAATATCTAGGATTTCTAAATTATGTAAAAGCTCTAGAAAAGCATTATAATCGTGAATATAGTTAGTTGAGACAATATCTATTTTGAAGGGATAAGGATTATCTCTTGTGATCCCTAGAGTTTTCTATTCTCAAGAATAAATAGAGATGTATATGCATTTTTAGAGATATATAAGTAGAATAGGAAGTAGAGATAGATGATGAGTATGGCCAAAGGAGTGCAAATCTGGCCAAGAGAGAAGAATGAAAGAGTCTTTGGGTGGAGATAGATGCATATACAAATTTTGAGATTGAAATGAATTTTCATACTTTTTGTTATGAATTGTTGGTGTATATGATTATAGGAAGAATTTCAGTCTGTATTATACATGGAATTAATAGAACTTTAGTCTGTGTGAAATCTGGAACTAGTTTGAATATTCAGTCTTTGAATGGGTGTGTTTATATGTTGTTGATTGTGAGACAATTTCATTGTATGATTGGTTATCTTTGTGTGTGGTTTAATGCAAGCATATGAGCAATTAGAAAATGAAAATTTGTGGGTTCATAAATCATAATTCAAATATTAATTTTGGCATGGATCGTTGTTTCTAACACCTGCATTTGTGAATGGGTCATGTTGGGATTACTTTGGCGGGGAAGATATATTTGAAAGTGTAACACAAATAAATTGGAAACCAAAATCAAACTTATATTAATTGATCTCAATGAATCATGTACAATGTGTACATATTAATATATACAAGATATCATTGAATTAGTTTCGAGGTCTTCTTGGATTCCAATAACAACTCACCATAATAAAAACTAACCCAATCTTTAATCTTGAGGATTAGTTGTCTAACATTCCCCCTTAATCCAAAGGGATGTACCAAAGTCCAAGAATGAGAGCTCAAAATGCAATAATGCATCTCAACCAAGAGTTGAATGTCTCTCAAAAATGGTCTTTAAGGATGACCACAAACCAATATGGTAGAACTCAAGGTCTCAACCAACACCAACTCTGGAACCTTCATAACAGTTCTCAGAACAACCAAAAATGCAGTTTTAAGGTGATCACAAACTTTGGAACAATCAATGCAGTTCCTCGAACAATTCTAAATATGGAAGTGCTCATTCACAAACAACTCAATCAGTGAAAATGAAAGCCTATATGGCTACAACTCTAGCTCTAACTGGTATAGGTTGTGGCTGAGGCTCACTTGTAGATCTCTAAATCAGGCTCGCTTAACAAATATTCAAACCTGTAGCAGACCATCAACAATTCCCCCCTTGTCGGATATAGGGTGAGAAATGAAGTATTCTTCATCACTGCAAGTATGGTCAACACTCTCGAAGATATCCTGCGGTATGACCTATAAATATTCTTGGTTGTTTTTTACCAATCCCGAGAAGCAATCCATCCGACATTTAGTTTCTCTCTTGCATTAGTCTTCTTTCTGGAACATATGTTTGAATAGTGATTTCGATTTCCACAATGCTCAAACTAGTGAAGATCAAAACACTAATCTTTTGCATGTCCAACTCAGTTACAATGTTGGCACCGATCAATTTGTTCTGGAACAACACCATCCAGAAATCTAGCACTTCAAAATTGTATAGGTTTAGCAAAATCAGGAATATGAAAAGATACATCCAGGACATCCTTGTTATAACCCAAACTGGTTCTATGTTTATTATGTGTAATCTCTTCCCATGGTCTTATAAAAAAATTGGGAAGGACGAGCTTCACTTGTGTATGCAAATGACTCTCGCATACACTTTCTTGAACATGACTTTCCCCTACAGCCAAATTTTCTCCTGAAATGTCTTTACAAATATGATTAAACTTTGACTATTGATGGAAGTCAAAATCAAAAAGAAAGTTTTGAACATAAACAAGTTCAAAATCACAACGTTTCTGTTGAAGTTCAGCTCTCTTGAATTGGGATTCAACTTGCAGAAAATCGATCTTCTCTTGTGCATTTTTCAAACATGTTTTGATGTCAGAAAGCATGTCCTTACTTATTTGAACACTACTATGAACAGTAGACGACATTAGAATACTTAACAACTCTAACAAATCACTAACTCTCATCATTTTCTCTAGTGTCCTATCAGAAAACAATCAATTTTGAAAAGGGGGTTGACTACCATCAAAAGTGCACCCAATACAAATAAACTTACAACGTAAGATCAACAATGTTCTGATAAAAGTGTAACTATTGCAAACATTATGTCCTCTTAACAACTTCCAAAATTGTCTCCAAAGATTTGAGCCTGTGACCTTTAGTATACTAAATAACTATATAAACTTTGCTAACAATAATGCCCTTTGCTTTTCTTGTTTTTATATTCATAAGTTAACCAAATTAAACTTTAAAGCTCAATAAAAAATTGATATCAACTTCTTGTAGCTACCTTCGGATTGTGGTAACAGCCAAATTTTCGGTTTGAGAAGAATATCTTCTGATTAATTATCTGGAAATATGATACTCCTGACAACATTGACCCATGTTTTGCAAACATCCTTTGACTTGATTTATTATTAAGTTTGGTTTTTCTTCAAATACTTCAGTGCAATTATCCTTCCTTTGATGTCTTCAAGAGCTCGACGGCTTGTGGAAACCATCGAAAACACAATGACCTGACACTACTAACATCAACTATGACATGTGAAATACCTTGGCTAATCTTGGCATGTATTTCATTAGGAAAAATAAATCTATATAGATATAATTTCCAGATAGTTGAACTAGAACACAACCATGCTTGTGAAGATTTGGATCACTTGTAAAACCCCCGGATGCAAAGATAAAATCAGAGTTTGAAATTGTCACTTTGAAGTCACCCCCTCATCACTCCTTTATTTTAGAGCCATTATAAAAAATTGAAGTATCTAAATCAACAACAAATTTATGACATCAACAGAAAATTTTGAGATGCTCGTTCATACCATTTTTTTATTCTTCCTTTCTCAATAATCTGTTGAAAATGCAACAAGAAAATCCTAATTTAATTTTGTCCTTGAATTAAATTAGGAATTAAATTTTAATTCCACATCTCATGAAAACTTGTAATAGTTAACTAAGTTAATTCGACTTAGTTTGCTAAGTTAATTTGAGTTGAGGGTCTAACTTGAGTCATGTAGAGTGTGTTCTACTTTTTAGGAGCCCTGGTTGAGTTTATTTTGAGTTGTAATTATTTAATTTAGTTTAACTGAGTTAAATTCAGTTAAACTAGTTCCAACTTATGGAGGAATTAGTGGGAGATACAGTAGTGAGGTGTAACTTGCAGTAGTGGGGTGTAACCAACACTGATCAACCAGTAAACTAAAGATTCCCTCATAATTAAATCTTGTATGTCAGATCAGAGAAAGACCTAGTTAAGATTGGAGTTTAGAGGCAGTCTACTATTAGTTGTATAATCATCTGAATTGTACAAGTGGTGCATTCAATCAGAAGAAGGCTTATGAGGATTGTGCAATTCATATTTGTAGAATTTCCCAATTAAATATGGGTTAATTCTCAAGAAAACAACACAAGGAAATAGGAGCTTGGTAGGTAGCAAAATTGGCTAAGTATTGGATTGAGTTGGTTTGTGAAGCAGTGAGATAAATAGAGATAGTGTAGAGGTTGCTCAAGCTTGAGCAAAGAATTGTAATCTTCTCATATTTTCTAATTAATGCAATATACAAATAGTAGGGGTTTTTAGTTGTGGCTTTCCCCAAAAAATTATTGTGTTAGGTGTGATTAAATTCTTTCTTTTTTATGCTTCGTGATTTCATCAATCATTTATTATTTCCGTTGATGAGTAGAGTATATTCAACTCAATTGTTTTAGCATATTACAATCTGCAGTTTGAATCTATAAGGAATTTCTACATGGTATTAAAGCTAAAATCACTATAGAAAAGGAGAATATGAATTTGACTTTTGCAGAAGAAATCAAATTTGCAGTATCATACTTTAGAGCCAGCAGGATGTCGTTCTACTGATTGAGACTCGAATATGCCCTTGAGGGTAGTTCGAACTATATTTCTTGGAAGGACGGGATGGAGGAAGTGTTGGAAGACAACAGGCTTAAGGAATTCATAGACAAAGATATTCCTAAGCGAGTTGATGGTCAAGATCTGGAAGAGTGGAGAAAGCGCATGGCAAAGGCGAGAAGGATTATCCTAGAAGGAGTTCAAGATCATATTATCTCAAACCTACATGGTAATGAAACTCCATTTGCAATGCGGAAGGCCTTGACAGACCTGTTTCAAAAAAACAGTGACCACAGGAAGTTGGCACTGAAGGACAAGCTCAAAAAGATCAAGATGGAAAAGGGTGACTCAATACCGAAGTACTTGACCAATTTCACCCAATGTCAGGATGAGCTTGGAAGTGTCGGTGTTATAGTTGCTAAAGATGATTTGGTGAGCCTAACACTTCTAAGCCTTCCCAAGAGCTAGCAAAGTTACCAAGACTCAGTTATTGGGAGGGAGAAGCAACCAGTGTGGGAGTAGCATAGATGATGTTACATGATCAGGGCCTATCATTGCACTTGTGGGTTGAAACATTCAACACAATTGTTTATTTACATAACAGAAGCCCTCATCGAATTCTCGAGATGAATACACCAGAAAAAAATCTTTTTAAGGTAAGAAACCAGATGTGGTACTTTTTAGGATATTTGGTTCATAGTTCTACTATAGTGTTACCAAGGATGCACAGAAAAAGCTAGAGCCAACAACTAAGTTGGGCATATTTTTTTGGGTACAGTGATACACCTCACAATTATCAAGTATACCTGCCACCCAATAGGATGATAGTGGTTCATATATATGTGAAGTTCGATGAAGAGAAGGCCATGAGATTTTCCCTTGAGAGGGAGCTTCAATTACATGCAGATGAGGAGCTTTTAGCTCCAAAGGAGGAACCTCAAGATGATATGGAGAGCCACAGGCATAGGAACAGAGAGTGGAAGCACCCACTCATGCATAGACTTCCAAAGATGGAAGGGAGCACACCAGAGAGGCTGGAATATTGATGCATGATGCTAGAGAGAATGTGGGAACACCCACATCACATCGCAGGTAGAGAAGGTCACCAGATCGTACACTCGCTACATGGCTTTGATGAGCGAGAGTGTAGAGGTTCAGCCATCCTCATTCAAGGAAGAAATGTAGCAACTAGTATGGGTTGATGCCATGGTTAAGGAGTATGACTCCATTATTAGAAACAATTTTTGGGAAGTGGTCCCAAGACTAGTAGACAAGTCAGTGGTGAGTTCCAGATGGATTTACAAGGTAAAGCAAGTAGCAAATGGGAGTGTGGAGAAACACAAGGCCAAATTTGTGGCCAGAGGGTTCTCTCAAGTGGAGGGAATTGATTACGATGAGACCTTTTCTCCAACAGCAAGGTACTCTTCAATAAAATCTATTATAACACTGTCAACATCGTTGAGATGGAAGATACATCAGATGGATGTGAAGACTGCATTCCTCAACAGTATGATTAAGGAAGAGGTGTATATTGAGCAGCCGAAAGTATTTGAGACCTTCAACAGAGATTCACATGTTTGCAGACTTAAGTGAGTGTTGTATGGACTAAAACAAGCACCTTGTGCTTGGTACACCAGGATTGATAGCTATTTCACCGAGTTGGGCTTCGCCAAAAGTGAAACATATGTGAACCTTCACCATATTGTGGTTGAAGGTAAATTATTTATTATAGTATTATATGTCGATGATTTGAATCTAATAGGTGATGAGAAGCTGATAAAATATTGCAAAGAGGATCTTGCAAGAGAATCTGAGATGAAGGAATTGGGGCTTATGCATTACTTTCTTGGTATGGAAGTATGGCAAAGAGATGAGGAACTATTTATCTTTCAGGGCAAGTATGCCAACAAGATACTGAAGAAGTTCCACATGGAGAACGACAAACCCATGGAGACTCCTCTAGCAGATAACTGGAGGAAGGAGGATGCTACTTCAGGTGAAGTAGTGGAGGCTACTATTTATAGACATCTTGGGGGTTCACTTATGTATTTGGTGAACACACGACCGGACATGTGTTTTGAAGTTAACTAGCTTAGTCAAGCCATGGTTAAGACAACCAAACTTTATTGGAAGGTAGCTTAACATGTGTTGAGATACCTCAGAGGTACCACTCAGTTTGGTATTTGGTATAGACAGATAGAGGGAGTGAAGCTTCAAGGCTTCACAGATGAAAATTGGGCAAGAAATCCATCCGATGGAAAGATCACATCAGGGGGAATCTTCAGTATTGGGTCAGCAGCAATTTCTTGGTACAAAAGGAAGCAGAGATCAGTTGCACTCAATTCAGCAGAAGCAGAGTACATGGTTGCTAGTCAAGCAGCTTGTGAGGCTATCTAGATGAGAAAGATCCTTATTGGGTTATTTGGTCAGCGGATGGATCCTACAATGATTTATTGTGCCAATTGGAGTTGTATCAAACTCTCTGAGAATCTGGTTTTTCATGATCAGTCCAAGAAAATCGACATCTGGTATCACCATCTACGAGATTGTGTGCAGAGGAGAATCATGTTACTAGATCACATTCCTACAGAGGAACATGATGCAGATATTTTGACAAAGGCATTGTCAAGATGCAAATTTGAGTTTCACAGAGGTGAGATTGGGGTAGCAAATAATCCATTTCTTGTTGAGAGGGATTGTTGAAAATGTAACAATAAAATCCTAATTTAATTTTGTCATTGAATTAAATTAGGAATTAAATTGTAATTCCACATCTCATGACAACTTGTAGTAGTTAACTAAGTTAATTTGACATAGTTGGCTCGGTTAATTCAAGTTGAGGGTCTAACTTGAGTCATGTAGAGTGTATCCTACTTTTTAGGAGCCGCGGTTGAGTTTATTTTGAGTTGTAATTATTTAATTCAATTAAGTTAGTTCCAACTGATGGAGGAGTTAGTGGGAGGTCTAGTAGTGAGGTGTAACTTGCAGTAGTGGGGTGTAACCAACACTAATCAACCAGTAAACTGAATATTCACTCATAATTAACTCATGCATGTCAGATCAGAGAAAGGCTCAGTTGAGATTAGAGTTCAAGGACAATGTATTATCAGTTGTATAATCATTTGAATTGTACTGGTGGTGCATGCAATTAGAGGAAGTCCTATGAGGATTGCACAATTCATACTTGTGGAATTTCCCAATTAAATATGGGTTAATTCCTAAGGGAACAACACAAGGAAATATGAGTTTGGAAGGCAATAAAATTAGCTAAGTATTGGATTGAGCTAATTTGTGACGCAGTGAGATAGATAAAGATAGTGCAGAGGTTGCTCGGGCTTGAGTAAAGCATTGTAATCTTCTCATATTTTCTAATTAATGCAATATACAGATAACATGGGTTTTTAGTTGTGGATTTCCCTAGAAAATTATTGTGTTATGTGTGATTGAATTCTTTCTTTTTTATGCTTCGTGATCTCATCGATCCTTTGATGTTTCTGTTGATGAGTAGAGTAGATTCAAGTCAATTTCTTTAGCATATTACAATCTACAGTTTGAATCTACAAGAAATTTCTACATAATCATTGCAGTCAACGAGTGGTGGAGGTAGCTAAGCTAACCGAGTTGTGGAATTCAGGGTGATTGTGGCTCGCAATTTTACATTCATGAGTTGTCCACTCATACAATGAATTATGATGTCAAATCTTGAGAGGGCTCGTTGGTCCTCACACGATCAAAGTCCAATCTTGTATGCCAAATCAAGAGAGCAATAGGGCACTGGAATTGGATGCAAAAGGACCTCAAGCTGCTTTGTTTTCTTTGCTTGCCAATGATCTTTCCTCTGCATGAAATTCGCAGCTCCTTGAGTTTTCCTTAGTTTCTGATGGGTGGCCAATATTTTAAAATTTCAGAGTCTTAATTGATATGAAGTAAGCACCAGCCCTTTCACATGTATGTCAAATCACACCTTTGTCTCGAGGATCGCAAATGTCCAATCGAGCTTCACACAAACCAATTTGTGCACAAACAGAGTCACAAAAGCAAGTTACTGGAAGGTCATTTTAATTGGGGTTTCTCAGATGGCAGAGCTTTCCCAGTTGTGGAATGCACTAGTTGGGTCTATTTTAATTGGGGTTTCTCAAATGGCAGAACTTTCCCAGTTGTGGAATGCACTGGTTGGGTTTTGGAGACCCGACTTTATGCTGAGGAGAATTTAATTTCATAAATTCAAATTCAGTCCACGCTAATTTGTGAATGGCGCATAGAGGGTGTGACATAGAGAGGGTGTGTGTAGTGAAGGGTAAATATGAGTTTCTTTTTTTTGAAGCAGGGATACTCTTTAAATAATCCCTTTGGCCTATTTTCATTGCAAACCAATTAAAGCGCATTTATTCAGATCCTTGGGCTTTTGCGACCAACGGAGGAATGGGTGAGGGTGGAGGAGTTCTTAACAGACTCTTGTGGACTACTCTTTATGTGGACATGTTAGACAATTTACCACTATTATCAACCGACCAATGATTAAACTATTGTGTCATCTACGTCAAGCAAGAAAGCAACAGTGATTCATGACCCCAAACAATGGGACAATGTGTGCTGACTTCTTCATAGTTACCTGGTAAACATTGTGTGTTAAAACAATAAACATACCGATTTTTGAATTTGGATATTGTGCTCAATAAGTCTGGTCACTAGAGATAGCATTACTCTTTGCGTTAGTGAACCACATGCCGTTTGATTCCGCACTCTCCAGCCACATTTCCTCCAATATTTAGGTTGGCATCATTTGTCCTCAGATGCAGAGACATCCTGGCCACAAAACTAGTGGCTCAATTTACTCAACAAGGCGGATGAGCAACCTGCTCTGATACTATTGTAAGCCAAATAAATTGGAAACCAAAATCAAACTTATACTAATTAATCTTAATGAATGATGTACAATGTGTACATATTAATACATACAAGAAACAGTTGAATTAGTTTTGAGGTCTTCTTGGACTCCAACAATTCCTGACCATAATACTAATTAACCCAATCTTTAATCTCAAAAATTAGTTGTCTAACAAAAAAATTTGAGATAAAAGATCGTTTTAGTGTTTATTCATTCAAATTTAAGAGTTCTTGCCAACACATTAGATTCTTTTTATTTATTTCATGAAATCAATCCTTCTATGCTTAAATAGAATACCTATGTCATTAAGGATATAAGGCATACTTTCCATGTAACAAAGGATAGAGGATTAATGGAATAAAAAAATGGAGGAATGTTTGGAGAGAGAAAGAGTAGTATTATTTTATGAATATTAATTATATTTTTATATTGAGTGTACATTGTGGAAAAAGAGATAATAAGTCTTCATACATTATATTTTTTATATTGAAAGTGCATGGTGAATGCTTCTCGAAATATTGTGCACTAAATATAATTGCACAAATATGCATGGAGTGGATTCGTTAAATTGGTGTCGACATATATTTGGTGCCATCGGCATTACGATATAGCATTTCATTTTTCTCCGTTACCGTGTTTAATAAGACATTTCATAAATTCCACTGGAACGTGTTTAACACATTTCATAAATTCTACTGGAATTTGTATTTAGCGAAGAATTTGCTCAGCTTTCAATTTCAGTTTCCCCACCGTCTTTAACACGGCATTTTTTGAGAATTTGTCTTGATGGAAGAATTTGATCAGCTTTCTACGACAATTCGTATTTAGTGAAGAATTTGCTCAGCTTTCAATTGCAGTTTCTACACCGTCTTTAACACGGCATTTTTTGAGAATTTGTCTTGATGGAAGAATTTGATCAGCTTTCTTCATCTCTACGCCGCAGTCAATATGGCCATTTCCCTTTCCCATTTTCGAGATCAGCCTGCATTTCATAAATTCTAAACAGGACTCT
>APFE031246661.1:0-15992 GCA_000404065.3 Pinus taeda | reverse complement strand
CATTATTTATAACAGAGGATGTCATAACTAATTTCCTACAATCTGTGCTGATAAAAGACATGTGAACAACCACGTCCAGGAATCTAGCGTTATGGATGCCGTGAAGATTAAATCTTTGGAGGGTTGCTGTTGGATTCAACTCATGGAGCAGTCCACAGGTGTTGATATGTCTCCTTAGATTGAGGAACGGCCACACAATTCTTCATGTGGTGAAAAACAGAGTTTTATCACCATAGGACTCTTAGGTTGACCATCACTTTGCCCCCTGTTGACTATGGCCTCTTTTGATGAATTCGACTGAGCCAATAGGACTCGGTCCATGTCCACGTCGTTTTCAACTTGCCCATGTGGCTTGATTCACCTGAAGACACCTACAAAATAGACTTTGACAAAACAGCTGCGGAAAGTTGGGTTGGCTGTAGAAAGTGACAAGATTCCACAGCTCATAAACAAAAATCTAGTTCAAATAGCAACACAAACACATAGTTAAGAAACCACTTTAAATGCTCTTTTTTAGCTAATATGCAATGATATTGATGAGTTAGGAGGTTCAAATAAATGGAAAGAAGCTAGAAAAAGGTGTAGGAAAGGTGCAAGTTTGGGACTCAACAAAACACCCAATTATAATTACAAAATCACTTTTCACCAATTTTTTAATTTATTTTGGAATAACCATTTTTAGTTTTATTTAAATACCCATATCTCAAATTTGATATATATATATATAACTTTCAATCACCTTTTTAAATATGGAAAATAAATAACTAAATTCATAAACCACTTTTATCTAGTGATTTTTTTTAATTTTTTGAAAAAATATTTGTAAACCAACACCTTGAAACTTGAAACAATTGACATTTTATTATTAGTCGAAAAGATTCACGCGTATTTTTCTTCCCTAAAAAATTATTCGTCCTTCTCAAACTTGAAGCTGATCTCCTCCATCCCTCAACAAATTATGAAGTTCAGCTCAATTTTTTCCTTCCTTATACAATGGAGATTTGATGTAGATGGCATCCCTTCTAGATCATTTTGCGAGGGTAAATAGCAGCTCCTGCCAAGAAAAGTAGTTCCTCTTGGCTTATTTATATGAGAGTGTGTCTTCCTTTAGTGGTTGTAGCTTAGGGAAAATTTCCTTCAACATTTTGTTTTTTAATAATATCAAATATTTCCTTAATCAAAAGTCTCACATGGCTCGAATGCCCATGGTTCAATAGCAGCAGGCAGTTCTGGATACTTGCGTTAGCCCTTTGATACAATAACTTGATTAAAAAAAAAATCATGCTACAATGTTTTATGAACAAATTTTGGTGGTTGCTTCAATTCTTTTCTTAGGAGTGGTGGGATCAACCTATAACTCTCCCTATGTGTTGGAAACCCATCAAAACTGTTTTTCATAAGATTTTAATAGCAACTAGGGAGATCTATGGTCAAGTTTAGTGAAACCCATATATATATTATTAACTTGATGGATTGAATTAATGTTATAATAAGATGTTAAATTAACAGGCACAAATATGAATAAAGATAATGCAAAACACATGGGGCATAGTTTGCCTTTCTAGCCATTAAATAGATTTTACAATGCATGAGAAATTTTTAGAATTTTCTGGTAACACTATGAGATTCTAGAGATGTTTATAATTAAAGAGCTTTAAATATATTAGTTGTGTAAAAATCACTTGATTTAACATGTAATTGATTGTTCCACTTTAAACAACATGCAACTAATTGCTCACTCTAGTTAACAGAGGAGATTACTATACTTTAACAGTTTACTTAATAGATCTTTTGGCATTTTTTTTGGAATGTGGTGATATTTATAATTAAATGACCAATTTAATTAATATATACTTTTGTTTTTTCTTTTCGGAATATGGTGATACAATAATGGTATTCTGATTTCTTGATATTTAAAATATGCTTTTGAATGAATAAATGGATTGAGTGCCCTAAACAAATTCAAAGGCACTTAGACAAATTACACAAATAAACCTGTAATAGTTAGACTACATTGTTTTAAGCATCTCATGTCTAACTCTTTTACCTTTTGGCTCTTTTTGAACTTGCATTACAAGTATCATAATTCCACCCAAGATTCTGGACATGACATTTTTTTTAATTAAATTGAAAAACAAAAAAGGCATAACTATATTTGATATAAATCTCAACCCTCTGTGATTACTTTTAAAAATATTATGTGGAGTTTAAATCTAATGTAGGAGCATTGCCCCCACCCTAACCAAATTCGATCCTAGCAACTTCCACAAGGGCATTTTGGAAGCCATTGAGCAGGACATGAAATTCCTTTCAATTTTTTATGTAATTGTAAATGTTTAGAAGCGTCTCGAAGGCTATCATGGCAATATTCCTCACTAGGAAGTTGGGTTTTTTTAGTTGTGTCAAGGGATACCATCTTCAATGTAATCTTAGGCTAGAAAGGGCTAGGAAAATTTTGAGTTAGGTCAGCGGCCTTAGGCCTAAGAGGCCAAATCTATAATCATTTTATTTCTTCTAATATATACATGTGCACCTATTTGAATGCTTGTGAATTTTATCGTCCATGGTCTTTTTAGAACCAATAGGGGTTGTTATGTTTGCAGGTGGTCGAAATCTCTACTCAATAAGATTTCACCGAAGCAGAGTTAATTCAAGGACCCTTGTAGTAAACCCACGAGCTTCAACACAACAAGTGCACATCGAGACCCCAACTAGCCCGACCTCCTACTTGGGGTAGAGCCCAGTTGAGCAATCGAGTCCATCTCTAGTCAAGATCCGCCATAAAGGGTTGAAATCTCCAACCCCAACTAACACAATTTGCCCAAATTTTGATGTCAAGGGAAATGTTTCTGTGATATTTTGGCATAGTTGAAGTGTGGTTTGGGGATCTAATTGTTGCACAAAAGATCATGAGTTGTTGTTGCTGAAATTAAAGAATGCATGGGCCCATAAACCACATGCTCCCAGATTGGAGCCACTAGGGGTTGGAATGAGGAACCCATGGAATCGACCATTAATCAAGTGGTATCAGAGTGTGAGAAGGAGGCGCAAGAGAACAAGTTAATTTCTCAAGAGGTGAGGAAAGGAGAAACTGCCAAGCGAGAAAGGGAAGCTCGAAAGGTTCAAGGGGAGGCAAACCAAGATGCCAAAAGCGTTAGCCAAACGAGGAGAGTCGACGACGTCATATCAGTGAAGGATGCATAGTTGAAAATCACTCAAAGATACATGTGGAGATTTAATACCCCAATGGTGAAGATGGACGATATGCAACAGTAAACAAAAATGATCAGGAGATCATGGAAATTTTCAAGTGCGGGAGTTTGATGCAGGAGCATCGACCCCACCCCAACCAAATTTGATTCCAGCAACTTCCAGAAGGCTGTCATGGAGGCCATTAAGGATGACATGAAATTCCTTGATTTTTTTTATGTAATTGTAAATGTTTAGAAGCCTCTTGAAGGCTATCGTGACAAATTTCCTCCCTAGGAAGTTAGGTTTTTACAAGCTATGTGAGGGGTAGCCATCTTCAATGTAATATCAGACCAGAAAGGGCCAGGAAAAATTTGAGTCAGTCTAAGGGCCTCAAGCCTGAGAGGCCAAATATGTAATCATTTTCTTTCTTCTAATATATATCATGTGTGCCCATTTAAATGTTTGTACATTTTATCATGTCCATGATCATTTTAGAAGCCACAAAGGTTGTTGTGTTTGCATATGGTCGTAGTCCCTTCTCAACAAGATTTCACCAAGGTTGGTCATAGGTGTGAATGCAGAGTTAACTCAAGGACCATTATAGTCATCATGTGAGTTTCAACATGACAAGTGCACATGGAGACCCCGACTAACCTGACTTGGGGTGAGGCCTAGTCAGGTGGTTGGGCCCATCTCTAATCGACATTCGCCACAAACGATTTAAAGCTCTGACTCCAACCAATGCAATTTGACCTTACCTCTAATGTCAAGGGAAATATTTTTGTGAGATTTTGGTGCAGTCAAAGCATGGTTTAAGGATCCCATTATTGTACAGAAGATTGTGAGTAATTTCTATTGAAATTAGAGAATGCATGGTCCCATAATCCATAGGCTCCTGGATTGGGTCCACCATGGGTTGGAATGAGGTACCCCTGGAATCTATCATTCATTAAAATCTCTACCATCCATAATTATGGATACTTAAATTAAAATTCTGGAAACCTATTATGAAATAAATGCTTGAAATATTAGAAATTGTAGCAAGAAAAAGGCTCAATTTTGACTTGTGCCTTAGTCAAATTGAGTAATTCAATGTTCCATATCTGCAAGATGAGTTGTATAGTAGTTCTTGTGTTCCATGGCCTTGTCTACTAGTCTACTCAGTAAATTCGAGTTATAAGCTAGAAGTAAAGTTGTGCATGTAGTGATTGCTAAGAGTTAGCAATCTAGTTGAGATATTGTTAGTTGAACTCAGTTAACTAAGATCAAGTCATTAGTTGAGTTAGTTGAAGGTCATTTGAGTAGTAGAATTGTTGTTAACTCACTTATCTCTCAATTAACTAGTCAATCAGCTAAAAATAGACACAATAATGCATGTAACTCAAATTGCCTAGTTGAGGTGGAGAAAAAATCATGCTTTTATTTATATGTGTATATTATTGAGTGTACAGTGCTTTTGCATAGGTGATAAATTCCCCTTGGATTTCACAAGTAAATAGGGAATTTCCTTTTTTTTAGGAGCTTAATTCCTCTAGGATTTTGCAAGGAAATAGGAGGTTATATGAGGCTTGAATTGGATAAGTGTTGGCCATAGCAGGTCAGGAGGCAGGAGACCAATATTGTACTATAGGTTGTGCTTTAGAGTTGAAGGAAGACATTGTAATTATTTCTCTTTTCATTTGAATTAATGCAAAGCATTGGTGTGGTTTTCCGAGTTAAGTTCCCCTGTAAATCATTGCGTTATTGTGGTTTTGATGGTTGCGTTCTAATGCATGTGTTTCTAAATTGTGATTTCCATTCCACATAATAGTAAAATAAGTTTGTAATCTCTTGTCTTCAATTCCAGTGCATCAGTAGTAGTAAATTTCTATTATTTTTTACACAAAATTCTATTCCAAAATACACACATATTCATACATGTTACATTATGTTATCTAAACATTTCAACTATGTCAAATTAGATAAAAATAAAGATAAAATAAAATAAATAAAATAATAATTATTAATGAAAACATTTTAATTGGATCAAATTACATAAATAAAAATAAAAGTAAAATAAAATTAAAAAAGATAATATCGTGTAATATAAACATTAGCTATTTTGAGACTTACAACCCATGGTATTCTTGTAAACATTTTAAGGTTTCATAATAAAATCATTTCTATTAAACTCCCTACTTTTCCTTTTCACTATTGTTTATTAGAATACATAATCTTTTTATTAATGATGATGATGATGATGATGATGTATTTATAATTATATATATTATAATATATATAATATATATATATATTATATATATATATATATATTTATTATATATATATATATTACCATAATTTGGTGATAGTTGTTAGCGAATGATATATGTTTGGAAAAGCAGAGAAATATGTATCACTAATTATTTCCCCATGAATGGATTTTTACCACTTGTAAGTGATTTCAAGTCTAATAATTAAATAATTAAATTATTTCTATTAAACTTTTCAGTTGACTTTTTAATTGTTATGTATTATTGGCAAATATAACTGGATTTAATATAAACTACATGATCTCTTAATTTGCTTCACTACAACACAAAGGGGATTTTAAAACAAATTTTGGGTAAATTGTCTTAACTTGAGACAAAAGAAAACTTGTCTATTATCTTAAATATTATCTTTAAGCAGGTGTCTCAAATTAAATTGTCTTAAATATTGTCTCTATAAAGACAATATATAACGCAAGCATTTTTGTCTCTCCAGAGACAATTTCATTTTTGTCTCTCTAGAGACAATAGTTGGGATTAAAGACACATTGTCTTTAAAGAGACAATGTCTTTGATCCTAACTATTGTCTCTCTAGAGACAATAAAAAAGTACATTCAAAGATAATACAACATCACTTTTGTCTCTTTAGAGACAATATCAGATAATGAATCTAGAAAAATATCTCACCATTGAAATAAACCAATAATAAGAGTATTTCATTAAAAATAAAATACAATATTATGTATTAATTCATATTAGGACACAGTGGAATCGAACCACCAACCTCCTTATAAAGAAGATGCTCTTCCATTAAGCTAGCATCCTCTAAATAATTATGTGAGATTTATTAAATAGTTAAAATAAAAATACATCGAGATTAAAATCACAACAACTGAAATTATATCAAAATCGCTCTCAAAATAAATTTAATAAAAGAACTTTACAAAGTAGTCACAAATATCAGTAAATTGAAAATAATACTTTTGACTAGAATGGTTGAAAACACAATAGCTAGATTTACATTAAAGTTGGACCAAAAATAATAAAACAACAAAAACCCTTGAAACACAAATATGCCAATAACTTTGAAAATAATATAAGCATGATGATCCTTTATTTTTGGTGGCTCTTTTACACTAATGGTGAAGAAAAACATCATCAAAATCTAAAACCTAACTCAAGGTGGAAAAGAATAATACCTACTCTTGTTACTAGGTATTTGGCATCGCCAAGCTGATGTTATACTACTTAGTCTTGTGAGGAGTTTCTTGAGTCAATTCAGTATTGGGATTTAGTCAAGGTTCATACTGCAAGTAGCTTGATGTCAGTCCAACTAGTTCAGTTGCATCTTCATTTGCATACTATCCATCTAAGGACAAGTCCATCAACACTAACACATTCTTCCCTCGTATAAAATATAAGGCCCACAACAACAGTTCCCATATCATAATTTCTGACATAATTTCAAATAACCATGGAGATTGGAATCGATAAGTATCATCAGAGAAACTTCAACCTGTACTAGACATATATGAAAATGAGGGTAACAGGTACCTGTTTTTCTATATGTCCCCATGTATTTGAGGTGGAAACCAACAAAGGGAAGGAAATGAGTTTCCGTAAACAAGAACACTCAGGATAGAGTTTTTAGGAAACTGCAAGAGACAAAGGTAATGCCAGGAAACAATTTTGAAAAATGTGAACAGAAGATCTTTCCATTGAGGTTATTTCCCTTCACCTCCCATAAAATATCTTATTTTTTTTACTTGAGCTTTCATGTTTTAGAGATATTTCTTTTGATCTAGTGAGCTAGGGAAGGATTAGAAAACCCTTTATTTCCTTCTTTCTATTTTTTCAAATACAACTTCTAAGAAATTAATGCAAAAACATTAGAAGCTCCCAAGAAACTGCCAGAAACGGTTGAGACATTTCCAGCCTTTTGGAAATGATTTCTCATATCTAAAATGATGAGCCTCATTATTGGGTAACTATATGGAACTTAATCCACCTTCTAGCTTAGTCAAATCAACTCTTCTCACAATTTATTAGATATTTTGATTCTATTTTGTTTACTGAGATGAGTCAAAGTGAGATATTATGCCTAGTGGGTTAATGTGCATTGATTGCAGGTTTGTTAGAGAAAATCATGGAATTTTGGCTAATTAAGGGCTGAAACTCGAATGAGACAAGGAGGAAAGATTTTAGGAGGAAGATCCTTCTCATTGACTCCTCCCTCATTCGAATATTCCTCCATCAATCACACTAGCTTGAAGTATAAGCATCCAAGTCATGGAGATCAAAAGGTAGTCGAGCAAGTGATAGTTAAAGAGCTAGTTTATCTCACGTTTGGGAGTCAAGCCTCCCTAGATTTAAGGAATTCATTGCAAACTTCACTTGTATAAATAAAGAGGCCTAGAGCCTCATTAGGATTCGAATTTTTGCTATAAAAACACTAGTCATTTTCGAGTTCAAGACTTGTGGAAGACATTGTTATGTAATTTTCTATTTTGATAATGAGAATGAGAAATTCCTTGATCTAGCACTGAGTTAACTCAGAATTATGAAGCTCTTGGGTTAGGGCCCAACCCTAGTAGCAAAGGCTTCTCTTATTGTATTTGTATGCTTAGATTGATTTCATAGATTAATGGTTGAATTGTCTTTAGAATTATTTCATTGCAAGTAGTGTAGATTTGATTAATTTTCTTATTATTTTTCTTCCATATATGCTTTACTTCAGCAGTAGCTTATAAGAGATAAAGGAAAATCAAAAAATTTTCAGTAGGTGGTTTTGGCCTCACTCCTTCCTTCAAGGATCATGGTTTGAGGAAAGAACTCCCATGCAGCCCCAAAAAGATAGAATTCTACTTTCTCATGGAATTTAGGGTTTTCTGTACTTAGGCCAACATTTGATCAGTGTGAAATAGTAGGATTTAGTTATCATTTATTTTATCTTCAGTCCTACATTAGATCTCTTCAATGTTCCATCTTATTATGCAATTTTTCCTCATACATGAAGTAGGCAACTAGCTCATGAAATTATGTTTTCCTTAGATAATTGAAATTCTTCTTGTTTGCATAATTTTTGGGTAAATGTCCATGTATGATGTAGTGCATGTGTTTCAGAAGTATAGAGAGATTTCATAGTCAGAACCCTCATCACAACTTCATCCATCCATGATCATTCCTTTCTTTCACTAAAACCCTCACCAATTTCATCATTTCATAAGGAAACTTGTCCAAGCTTGTTAAGCAAATCCAACCATCTCCCAACTTTGGTTTTGAGTTATGAAGTGGTCCTAGGCACTCCCTTGCCTCATTCCATCCACAAACCACCTTCACTAAGCCTTCCATCACCTTCAACACCCATCCTTTTTCTCTTAGTTGTATCATGTAGAAATACAGGGGATCTTGTAGGTTTTCAGGATATCCTGTAGAATGCATTAGGATACCCTATAGGTTGACCTGTAGTGGCCTGTTTTGAGGAAGAATTGAGGAAAATTCCTCAAGGAAGCTAGCAAAGTGTCCCTACTTGTCTCCCAATCCTTTTTACCATTCACCTTCATCGCTAAGCGACCTTCCATATCACCAAAAGAGATTAGCTTTCACACTCTCACATAAGAAGAAGACAAAAAGAAAAACAGATTTATTTTATTCATTTACGTGCACAACAGTAAAAGGTTTGATGGTTTGAATCTACATGCTTAGGACAATAGGATTGCATACATGTTCACCTAGCGTTCTTTTGAAGCGAGGCCTCTTAGCAGTTAGTTAGAAAATGGTGTGTTTTAGCATTTGATTTCAGTCTTTTTCCTTACTGTAGTAGACAAGGTTTCTTTTAGAGTAGATTTCCCCTTCCATCATTGGTATTAAAGCTTCTTTTGAATCCATAGAAGTTTGGTTTGGAAAACCTTAGTGGTCTATCACTAGCTTAGTAGTGACAAAGGGCAGGCCCATCACATTTACATGTGTATACAGCACTATCACCTCCAAGTTTGTACGAACCTCGGGTTCATAAAGTAAAGTTGGCAGCCCCAAGAGTTGCAGCATTCTTGCTGCAATACTGATGCTCATCACTTTTTGGTGCCGTTGTCAGGGAGGTGTCTGAGTAATATGTGATTACTGCTTTCTTTCTTCCATTTCTTGTTTTTGATGTTCTACTATTAGCTTCATTTTTGCAAAAGTACTTTAGATGGTTTTCTTTTCCATTCTGCTTTCTTTGCTTTCCTTTCCATTCAGAAAGTAAGATTTCATTCAAGCAATTAGTTTTCATTCAGTATACAATTTCAATTCTACAATTATTTTCAAATCTTGAAAAAAAAAATTACAAAACAAAACAAAAACACTTCTTTTATGCCTCATAGTAATAGGGATAACTTAGGGAAATTTTTGCCAAATACCCCCACTGCTTCGAACATCCAACCTTCCCTCTTCTTCAGTGGTTGTGAAATGGAGGAACCCTTAGGTGAACAACCAGATACATTTGAAGAACCTATAGGGGGAGAATAAGAAGAAGAACCCATTCCAACTGGCCCAATGGCTGAAAATAGAAATGACAGAGGAAATAGAGAAAGCGTTGTGTAGAAATTCTCAATGTAGATCACCTGATAGTGCAATATACGAAAGCAAAATACTTGATCCACTTCTACAAACAATTATGCGGAAGCTTAATCGTATATGAACAAGATCAATTTAACACATATAACTGGTAAGAAGAAATCAATCACACGTAACACAGAGGATATAACCAAGGGAAAGCATCAACCTAAAACCCCAAGTCTGCATTATCATACAAGTGGAAATATAACCAGTATTACAAAAATAATCATCGCGAAAGCTATCCTTCTCTCTTTGGAATACCTCTGCTGCTCATAGACAATCAAAAGCCTCTATCCAACCTCTGATCTGCCCTTCAATCCTCCTATTTTTGGTGCAATCTTGATTGGGGTCTAGTGCAGGCACTTGTGTGAATTTGCCTCTTCAGACACTCACTAACCTTTGATCCAACTACGCAATCTTGAAGGAGATAAATTCTCATCATGGATGAGCTCCCTTTATAGGAAAAATATTCATCCAACTGATAGTACATTGTCCCTTCTCTGATCTCAACTGGGTCTTTGTCTGAACTGACATGCATGAGTTATTCATGAGAGAATATTCAGTTATCTAAAGTGCAACAGTTATATGCAAGCATGCATTAACTAACTGAACTCACATTAATTTAAACAAACTGTTTAAAGAAATCTAACTGGACTTGACTCAGTTAACTAATCCAACTAATTACAACTCAAATTAGAACTCATCCTTATCTCTTTAACTAATGGATAAATTCCTCAATTAATGGATAAACTGTTGCATGTCCTCACATAGACTTCATGTTTGATTTTTCACAACTAATTAACTCATGGCGAATTAATTAATTTATTTTCAAACAACTGTTAAGTTCAAATTTGAATTTTACTTCCTATTTCTAGTCCAAGGATGAAATAGGAATCCATCCTGAACTGCAAGAAATAGAACGTTATTTTTAGCACTTCCATTTTTCATTCCTTGTTGCCCAATTTAGCACTGGTACTCAAACTGCTATTTTTACCAGTGCTCTTTTTAGCACTTCTATTTTTAGCATTTCTTATTGCCACTTTCAACACTCCCTCTCAACAAGAAAGGCATTCAAACTGAACCCGATCCTATACCTTTGGAATGTTCTGCATTCAATACTTCTACCAAGTGTGGTTACTCCAGCAACTCTCGGAACAAAAAAAAACTCCCCACTGACCTCTCTGTTGGGCTAGAAACATACTCTGATGTCGAAACTCTACTTGTTGCTGACAAGTGCTCCCTCTCTGACCTCTGAGATGCTATAACACTCCATGCATCTCGCACCATTGCACACCTTTATGTGCCATCCTACACTGGTGCAACACTACTGTGCCTCTCGCATTGTTGCAGCTCGCTAGCTCTACAAAGTCCTCAGACTCCTCCATTGTATCTCTCTCTGCCACTCCATCCACATCTGTCTCTACCCAATCATTTAGTCATGCTACTCCTCATCAGGGCTCCCGTAGCCAAGTCAAATCAAGGAGGTTCGGTACCTCAAGGATCCTACGCCCATATTAGCCTCCATGGGACGATCACTCCACATCGGCCCACCTCCTACCTGGAGGTATGGCTTCATGTGATCCCTTTTCCCACCTGGCTCGAAATTTCCCCCTACTAGAGGTCTCTGCATGAGTAGATGTCTCTACTTGATCTCCTATCAACTTCTCTAGTTGTGGCTACTCCAGAACCTCCTGAAGTTGTTTCACCAATCGTGGTCCCCCCACAATCATCTGAGACTTCTTTTGGTGCTTCATGTGGAGAGGTAATGTAATCTCCCTCTCAACCACCAAGTATCTAACCTTTGCCTTGCTCCTCAAGGATTTTCATGCATCTTGTACCTCAAGTGCATACAGGTTCTTGGCTAGCACGCCAATATGTTTCATATTTCCCGCCGTCACGAAATTTTCTAGAAAAAGTGTTGATTTTAAATTAGCGATATCTCCCTCATCTGAATTCCGATTCAACCAATCTTTTTGTTTGATTTTGGGTACTTTTCCGCAAGGAATCCAAATATGCTATTTGTTTATGAAAATTTTGTATAGAAATTTTTAGATCTGCTCTGCAAACTCTTGGCCGAAAACTCAAAATTTTGAAATCTCCCCTCAATATATTGTTGTCTCCTTTGATCACCTTTCCTCTGATACCATGTAGAAATTCTCACTGTAGATCACCTGATAATGCAATATACTAAAGCAAAATACTTGATCCACTTCTACAAACAATTATGCAAAAGATTAATCGAATATGAGAAAAGATCAATTGAACACATATAGTTGATAAGAAGAAATCAATCACACATAACATAGAAGATATAACCAAGGGAAAGCACCAGCCTAAAACCCCAACTCTGTATTATCATACAAGTGGAAATATAACCAGTATTACAAAAAGAATCAGCTTAAAATCTATCTTGCTCTCTCTGCAATACCTCTGCTACTCATAGACAGTCAAAGGCCTCTATCTAACCTCTAGTCTACCCTCCAAGCCTCCTATTTCATTGCGCAATTTTGATTGGAGTCCAATGCAGCCACTTGTGTGAATTTGCCTCTTCACACACTCACTAACCTCTGATCCAACTACGCAATCCTGAAGGAGATAAATCCTCATCATGGATGAGCTTCCTTTATAGGAGAAGTATTCATCCAACTGATAGTACAATGTCCCTTCTCTGATCTCAACTGGGTCTCTGTCTGAACTGACATGCATGAGTTATTCATGAGAGAATATTCAATTATCCGAAATGCAGCAGTTATATGCAAGCATGGATTAACTAACTAAACTCACATTAATTTAAACAAACTATCTAAATCAATCTAACTGGACTTGACTCAGTTAACTGAGCCAAATAATTACAACTCAAATTATAACTCATCCTTGTCTCTTTAACTGATGGATAAATTCCTCAATTAATGGATAAACTGTTGCATTTCCTTAAATAGACTTCATGTTTGATTTTTCACAACTAATTAAGTCATGGAGAATTAATTAATTTATTTTCAAACAGTTTCTAAGTTCAAATTCGAATTTTGCTTGGGACTGACTAAAATAGGAATCCATCCTGAACCGCTAAATCCAGCACTAGTACTCAAACTACTATTTTTAGCAGTGTTATTTTTAGCACTTCTATTTTTAGAATTTCTTATTGCCATTTTCAACAAGTTGAGGGTGCCTTTCCCACTAGAGAAACTATGGGGATACAAAGATGAAGAATATAAGCCCCTCTTCTCTTCCTAATTTCCATGGCCTGACCTCAGAAGATACAGACAATTTCTTGTTTGAGTTTGTTGTTATATGCAGAACCTATGATTACACCAATGATGAGTAGAAGTTGAAACTATTCCCATCCGCTCTCAAGGATGAAACTTTGTGCTAGTTGATGGGTTTACCTGGGGATAGAATCACAACTTGGGCTCAGATGCAGCAAGCCTTCAACAACAAGTATCAAGACTACTACAAGTCTAAAGACACTAAAGACCAAAAAAAATTAGGATGACCTTAGCGAATTATGAATCCCTAAAGGATTATGAAGAAAGATTCAATCTTAGCTACAAAAGGGTCAGGAGCACACTTGATCTTCAATCGTTGAACCTAGTCCTGCTTAGAGGGGTAAGGGAAGATCTTCTGGATACCCTAAACTTGCTGGCAATAAGGAACATCTACGAGCTACCTTATGAAGATATCAAGACTATCTTTAGAAACCATTCTAGGGCAGCTATGAAAAAGGGTAGGGGTAGGCGACCTATGGTCAATCCATCCTCCTCCAATACATCCATCAAGGGTGAAATTGGAAACATGATGGAAGATTTCAAGAGTGAGATGTTGCAAACCCTTGCCCTATAGATGGACACTATCCACATTAAGCTAAAACCAGAGGAAGTAGAGAGAGCCTTAGCCATTTTTTACCCTAGATGCATAAGGAGGCACCCTAGGAATGAATGTCCATTAAACCTGGCTGAAGTCTTCTCAGTTTGTGAAGAAAACTACTCCACAGACAAGTGCCCTTCTCTACCTAGACTAAAAGTTGTATATCATGGAGCTAAAAAGGTGACTGAACATCTATGCTACATAAATCAAAGGACACCTCATGGGCCTCGGCCATACCAGCAGGTCATGCAAGGGTCATCCCATGCATATTCAACCCCAACCAAATCACATCCATTCCCTCTTGGGGGACTCCTTATCATCATTCCTGGTCTACACTTCCTCCTTGGTCCTTTGCACCTCAGTAGCATTCCCATCTAACCATCCAATCATTTCAGCCACAACCTCAGTGGAATGCATTTCCCTAGGGGTGTATGCCCCCATACAATAATGCTACAACTTTATTGCCTTCACTAGCTACTCAACCACAAATTTTATACCCTTCCCCACCTACACAACCCCAGATGCCTACCCAGCCAAATCTGAACCCAAACAATAAACAGGCACAACAAGTATATTGTGGAGAGACATCATATCCCTATTATGCTATGGAGATTCAGGAAATCAACCTGAGATCTAGGAGAGTACTCCCAAACAACCAAATTCTACCTCCACCTAGGGAGAGTGAGGAAGAAAGAGAGGAAATGATGCCTAAAATAAATCCACCACCCTTTCCTGAGAGATTAACCCAACCACTCCAGCCTACCCGAGAAGAGAGTGAACTTCTAGGAGAATTGAAAAATCTATGTATCAAATTCCACTTCTCCAAGCCATAAAGTATGTACCTATTTACAACAATCTTCTTAAGGAGAACTACTTCAAACATCCAGGGAGGCGAAAAAGAGACGCCCCTACCATTAATGTCATTGGACAGTTGTCTGACTTAATGCTGGGGCAGGTAATTTGTCTAAAGTACTTGGACCCTGGAAGCCCTGTAGTAGATGTGCACATCAATGGCACCATTGTCCCACACACTTTGATTGATCTTGGAGCTTCCCTTAATGTGATGACTAAGGACACCATGCTCAAGTTGAATCTCCAGGGTTCATTGAGAAAGACCACAACAGTCTTGCAACTTGCAGATCATTCCAAAGTGACCCCTGAGGGGATTGTGGAGTATGTGATGGTCTCCATTGACTCTTGGGAGTACCTTGCAGATTTCCTAGTTCTCCAGCCTAAGTCCAAGCTTACTGGTTACCCTCTTATCTTTGGGAGGCCTTGGTTAGCCACTTCCAATGCATATTTTAGTTGCAGGGCTGGAAATATGACTATAAAAAATGGGCATATGTCCAAGCAGTTAGTCCTGTAACCTCCTGCCCAACCATCTATAGAACCTGACTTACCTTTATGGCTAGAGGAGGAGGAAGAAGATGAATTTTGTTCATCCCAACTCTATACCTTAGAGACAACCATGGGAGGAGGACAACTGGATGAAGATGATTTGATTGAACACATACTCTAAAGTCCAACTCCCAGTACATTGTCCTTAGAGGCAGTAGTAAAATAAACCTAGAACAACCATCAGATCGACCTATGCTTAGATGATTCAACCCTACCCATGTCAAGACCATAGAATTCGACCCTTGGAGAACTTTGAAGATCAACGCATCTCTTTTTGTACAACAAGAAGAAAAGTTGTGCAACATGTTAAAGGAAAATTTGGATGCCTTTACTTGGAGTTATAAAGAAATGAAGGGAGTGCACCCCTCAGTGTGTACTGACCAAATTTATATGAAAGAAGGTTTAAAACTATTTTGATAACCCCAAAGGAGAATGAATCCAACTCTCAAGGATATAGTCAAAGAAGAATTGCAAAAGCTGTGATGCAAGATTCGTTTACCCTATCTCAGACAGTGAGTGGGCCTCTCCTTTGGTGTTGGTTCCAAATAAAAATGGGAAGTGGAGGATTTTTGTCAATGACAGAGAGTTAAACAAAGGCACAAAGAAGGACCATTTCCCTCTCCCTTTCATTGACAAAGTGCTAGATGGCTTGGCAGGGAGAATTTTTATCTCTTTCCTAGATGGGTTCAGTG
>APFE031246658.1:18415-52171 GCA_000404065.3 Pinus taeda | reverse complement strand
TTCCTTGGCCTATTTTGGACAAAAAACGCTCTCACTTTTTCCAAATTCATTTTTCCTTGCTCAGAAACAACATTTGAGTAAAACCTATCCCGATGTGTGGAACAGGGGATTTGTCGAAATGAAGGGGATAAGGGGCTTCTAAATTCTTGAGAAAATTTTGGGAAGTATGGAGGGATGTTAGGAAATAGGGAGTGAAAGTGTAATTTCAAAGATTGAGTGAGGGGAAGGGGTCCAAAAGGGAAAAACACAGGCTTAGCCTAGAAAATTGTCAAATTGTAGCAAGAAACTAGGGTTGTGGGAAAATGAGGAATTTGAGGGATATCAGTGATGGGAAGTGTTTAATAAGGTACATTAAGGATAGGGGAAGGTGTATGAGCATCAGGATGCAAGCTTTGTTGATGATTTGACCATTAAAGAGAATTACCTTCAAAACCCTAGGAGAGGGAAATGAGCCTTAACTAAGTACAACTGAAGCACGAACAAGGTGTAAAATGACCCATTGGAACCCGAAATGATGATGACAACCCTTTGAATGATGGTACACTCAGTTGAATATGTTAGGAAATAGGGGAAAGTGGAATTTCAAAGATTGAGTGAGGGGAAGGGGTCTAAAAGGGCTAAACACAAGCTAAGCCTAGAAAATTGTCAAATTGTAGCAAGAAACTAGGGTTTGTGGGAAAATGAGGAATTTGAAGGATATCAGTGATGGGAAGTGTCTAATAAGGTACATTAAGGATAGGGGAAGGTGTATGAGAATTAGGATGCAAGCTTTGTTGATGATTTGACCATCCAAGAGAAATTACCTTCAAAACCCTAAGAGAGGGAAATGAGCCTTACCCAAGTACAACTGAAGCACGAACAAGGTGTAAAATGACCCATTGGAACCCAAAATGATGATGAAAACCCTTTGAATGATGGTACACTCAGCTGAATGGCGACATGGACCTGCCTTTGGACAATTTTGAAAGGAGTGCAAACAAACACTAGACCTAATACCTAGTGACCAAATTTTACTTGAAAACTCACTAAAATGACAAAATTTGACTTTGACACTCTGAGACCACTTTGTAAGAGCATATTTGATCACTGGAGGAAGGCTGCAAAGACTGACACTAACAGGTATGAT
This sequence comes from Pinus taeda, assembly GCA_000404065.3. Lineage (NCBI taxonomy): Eukaryota > Viridiplantae > Streptophyta > Pinopsida > Pinales > Pinaceae > Pinus > Pinus taeda. The sequence continues at coordinate 51,045 of APFE031246658.1, read as the reverse complement.
GGGGGAGGAGGGATGCATCTAATGGATAGTTCATCCATAGCATCATACCTAAGAGAGGAAAAGGGATCATCAATAATTGTGATAATGTGAGAATGGCCAAGGTGAGGGATCATGGATCTGGTAACTATGTTATTGGGATCCTAGAGAAGGCATGGGAAGACAAGGCCTTTTTTAGTGTCATAATTGATGTCATAAATGAGGCCCGCTATTTCTAACAAACCTTCTTCATGCATGGGAAACCAATGATCCTCCTTTTCAATGATGTGAGTAGTCATATCATTATGAGTGATGTCGTGGAGAAAAGGAGAGTCAATTTCAACGTCATTTTCCTTGTTAGAATCATTAATAGGGTCACTATCATAATGATGGTTTTCCATATCCCATTTTCCCTCATCAATGCATAAGAAATCAGAAATGTCATCTTCACGTGGAGCTACAATATTCATATCCTCAAGCACCCTTTCTTGAATGAAAGTCCCCACTTCATTATGTTCATCCTCATGGGCTTTAATAGGGATTCACTCATGCCATGCACCTTCTCAGTCCTTAAATCTGCATCCTAAATGTCCTCATCATGATCTTCTTTAGATTGATTCCATTCATCCATATATTCACTACTTCCATGATGGTCCTCCCCACTCGTATTTTCTTCAAGGTCACCCTGATCACCGAATTGATTACATTCTATGGGGATTTGTGATTGATTATAATATTTTTCATTGATAAGATCAGTTAGAATATCAAAAACATAGGTTTGGTTGGAAAGTTCAAAGAGATGACAAGGATCCTTCTCATAAGCACACATTGTTATGTAGAGTCGTTTTTGTGTTGCTCCACGAAATCTGAGCATGAATTCCTTACCCATGTTCTCCAACAAATCTTCACAAAACTCAACATACTGGTCCACAATTTCTTGTAGTTTTTGTAGTTCTTGATCATTGGGTTTTGCAGATGGCGAGCCACAAGTACTCTCTTCTTGACAACAAGCCATTTTTCATGATTTTGCGTATTATGAATAAAATGGAGTTTCCAAGGTGAATTAAAAATGCCTTGATAGATGCTTGCTTTGCCCTACAAGCATTAAATTTGAATTTTAATGAAGAACTAGGGCTTTTTCCTTCCTATGGAGTCACCAAATAATATATCTATAATGTCGTAAGGGAAACAATACACACGTCTCGTGTCCTCGACAACGTCGCCAAAAATATTACCGCTCAAACTAGCAAGGGTCTTAGGAGGAGATCCTATAGAAAAACTACTAGGTCAAGGGGCAACAATGGAATGATAGCCCACTATCACCTTAGTTAAGGCTCCCTGCTCATTATGAACTTTCACGAATGGGAGGATACCTGGTATAGGGGGGGTTCATATCTATGAATGGATAAAGAGTGATTCCTAAGGCCTATTCGCAAGAGAGGCTCAATTAGATAGCTTGCTTGCTTCAAAATAAAGGTGATGGTGTCTTTAGGAAGGGCTATGAGGATTCTTGGGCCTAGTTTTGGAGGATATGCCTTAAAAGGGGCTTCTTAGACCTAAGGATCCTTATGGATAAGAGGCTTCTATGTAATTCTTGTGGAATTGGAGTTGCAAACTTGTGGGACCATAGAGAAGCCAAGTGGACCTAAATTATGTCATGGGTATGGAACTGATTACTCAAAGAGGGGTTGACCTAATTGGGGAGGAGAATAGGATCAAAGGACTAATTTTATTTTGAAATAAAAATACAGTGACCCAAGTTAGGACACTAACCCAAATTAGCATAGGGTAAGAGATGGTCTTGTGGCTAGCGCTGAATATATGTTAGGATTCCACAGTCGAAATTTCTTGAAATTTGGAGGACCCCTTGATCAAACTACAATGTAGTATTGGACCAATTTTCAAGGTGTTTGGATGGCTACAAGGAGATTTGTTTGATTCCCCAGGTGGCCTTTTAGGGTTAGGCCTAGAAATTGGAAAAGTGAAGAAAAGAGAGTTAAATTTGACCACCAAAGGGATACGAGGATCTTATTTCTTGGGATTAATGTAATCAATATACAAATAGATCATGATTTTCGTGAGTTAAGGAGATCTAATTGACATTTTCTAGCTTCTCCAAGGGCAACAACTAGATCAATAGATATTTATACTTCAAATTTGCTAAAGAGACAAAGTTTCGAGGTATTTAACATAAGAGTTGCCAATAGGAACATTCACCCAATCCCTCAAAGGTCATCACATGCATTTAATCACTTATTCATGGTCCCAAAAGAATTTCGCATTACATTTAACCCATACAAGAAGAAAGATAACAAAATACATGCATTTAACCAGTAAGATAACAAGAATAACATCAAAATTTCAACTTACATAAAGAAGCTCCAAAGACAATGGCGAAAATCCAAACATCATAGTGAATCATGAAAAACTCCAAAAATTCATCCCAACAAAAAGTGTGAAAATATCATAAGAGATACTAATCTAATCCAATTGATGATGAGAGGTTAGAATGAGTTTCTCTCATATATATACAACTCTAAGGCCTTGGGTCATTTGTAGGGCGGTCGATTTTCATCTTCTCTCCATGCCCACTCGGTAGCACATGAGCGGTAATGCTGGCCATGCTTGTCCCTGGAGCTATCTTGGTGACAACACCACCAAGATAGCTCAATAATACAAATAATAACCTCTCAAGTGGGAAAAATAATGAATATGATGAGTCATTGGTCCATTGAGGAGGCCTAATGAAGTCCAAAGTGTGGCATGCTGAGAGAATGGACTCAAAACATAGTGGACAAGAGGTTAGCACCTTGTTTTCCAAGTAAGTCACATGTGGTGCTCCCAAGTGGGTGTGGGGGCACACAGACATCCTCATTGGTCTCCAAGTGGATCTATAATGCATGCAAATCGTCTGTAAGGGCTATGATGATTATAAAAGCCCTCCATTTGTCTCTTGTAGTGAGACACATCCTCATTTGGACCTTGGAACATTTGCCAAGTGTATGGTGCAAATGTGGAGCCGTATGGTTATGGTGAACTACATGCATCATCTTCATCCAAAAGGTGGAACATGAGAAATCACTAAGTGGTGTGAGGATCCATGAAGTACTCTTTGCTATAGTGGAGGTCCATTTCTCTCAAAACTCACCCTATAAGTTCCAATGTGGCCCTCTAGAGGGCTTGGCCCCATATAGGGAGACCAAACCCCAAATGGAGACCCACTTGCAATCCTGCATAAGATACAATGCGTCCCCTTACCTTCCAATACAACAAATCATTAGAATAATCAAGTAAGAGAGCTTACAAATCATGGAATCAATAGTGCACTTCATGGTGGCATGTCCTTCCATAGTGTTCTTTGACATGTGAAAGTGTATCCAAGCTCAATAAGGGGGTTAACCAATGACCCTATTAGGTAGTTTTAGCCTTTAAAGGGGGTGGCATGTCCATGGTACATCCAACAATGGGTAGGTGGCATATGACATAGTGATGGGACAATGTGGGCATAAGGGGAATGCTCCAAGCCACATGTTATAGTACAAGGGTAGTTATGATGAGAGAAGCCCATGCTTGGGTATATGAGTGTAGGAGGGAGAAAATCATGGTACATGAGTTACCCCGACCTTTTTTTTTCCATCCTTCTTCATATGCCTTTTTCCTTTGATTGATTTTTCTTCACAACTGCTCTAGGCTCCAAGGGATGAGAACATGATGTGTGGAATATAACAGTAGATGCCCCCTTTTTAGGTGGGACAACTCATTGCCCACCAGGGGTTGGGACAATAATGGTTTCCTTAATGTGGAGGGGGCTCATCTATGGCCCATAGGAACCAGGGCGATGACCATGAATGAGGGGTAGAGCTCATGTTTAGCCTTTGCCCACATGCTAAATTTGTATGTCCTAACCACCTTTTGCATTTTGTGGTACATTTCTTGTTGTAAGTGGCCAAATTATGCTTTTTCCTTTCTTTTTAGTTGTATAAACCATTGAGCGTCATTCCAGGACCGACTCAAAGTGTGGACAAGGGGAGGGGAGGCTAACCCTATGTGGACCCAGTAGGCACATGTGGATCCGAATGGGAAAAGTGATGAATGGGGTTAAAATGAGCAGAGGGGAGTGATGTATATGGTGTCGAGAAGTGGGACCACATAACCAAAATCAAATTTCCCATGTAGTGTCATCCTTAAAGATAATAGCTAGTAGAGGAGATCCTGTGGGACTAGGGTACAAGGCTAACTACTGAATCAGGAAGAGGAGACAAGAATACAAACCTAGCCCACTTTTTCCATTGAATCCCCCCCACCAATCCATGGCCAAAAGTGTCCATGATAAGTAACAAAATGACTCAACTAGACCAATGAAAATTCATACCTTTGGGGTTGAGAGGCTCAGAGCATTCATAACATATGGGTGAGGGGCCACAAGGCTGGCTCAGGTGGCGGAGAAAATGACACATCGAACTAACTGGGGATACCGGCAGAGGACCATCTTCGAGAATTTTTTCTCCTATGGATATCACCCACAAAGTGGTGGGTAACAAGTCCCAATACATATAACAGGACATAAGGTGCTCCTCCCTCACACAGAGCAGAAAAAAATCACGGTTTCAAGTAATTGTTCCTTGGGTGCCTTCCCAACAAAGTTTCTCAATGTAGGCTAGAGGTTATTAAGTACTGTAGCATAAATGTTTGGTATTCTTTTATGCAAAGAAATGAATCTAGGTACTGGGAGAAATAGAGCTTGTGCCGAGGATAGCTTCATTGACTCTGTATCCCTCTTCAGTTGGAGAGACAAGCCCAAGAATCAGGCCCTATTCACTCGCTAATTCGTTATAATTCTTAGTCTTTAATGCAGTTAGTTGTCTTGGGACCCCAAAATGAAGAAAGGTAGGCATTTAGAAAACTTTGGCAAGGAGAGAAAGGACAAAGGCATTGTTGAAGAATCTGGTGTAGCTCTTAACTTGATGTAGACTTCCTCTCGGGTAATTCCTCGTCTAATTGTTTCTTTTCAGGAGTTTCTTAATTGTTTCTGTGTGGAAAGGGGAACCTTCAAGAACTGAGTGTTCCCTGGCCTTGCTCAGGCGGGGAAAAGGAATAGGTCCTCTCAACATTCTCAGTGGTAGATGTTTATAAACTCACTAGTCCTATGGTTGGATGTTAGTGAAGTCAAAGTCGAGCCCTCAATTTGAAACTCTATTGTATGTGATGTAGTATGTTGTAGCTTCTAGTTGGTTGCTGACATAATAAAAGTCAACCCTAAGTTCAACTTGGGCAAGATATTGCCTTTTGGCGGTGCAATAAGAAACTTGAGTAGAGGTGGGGCGCTTGTTGGGAGGAGTTACTATATGATAATGAGGAAGGCCATACCAACAAGGTTTCAAGGTGAAAGAAGGTCTTTCCAAATGTTGCGGCAATGGGGATGACCGAGAAGGGGTGGAGGAAATCAGGGAATAGAGGAGTACAAGGGGGATGGAGAGTTAGATCCTCCAATCAGGAACTCGCCTAGCCGAGTGAATTTACCTACCCCTTTTGACTATATTGAAGCTCAAATTCACCTACTCCAGTGCATATTCGATCAACTCTCATAAGCTCAGAATGAGGACAATGTCGAGCTGGTCAGTATCTTGGCTGTCATCCACCAGAATCAACGCCACATCCTGGACTGACAGGGCACACTGAGAAGGAACCAAATACGTCTCCAAGCTTGCATAAATAACTTTTAGACTCACGTGGCTCATGTGGAATCTCACATCCACGAAGCCTTTCACCACCAAAAAATGTTGCCTAAGTAGTAGAGGTCAACCCCACCCCTCCTCCTTAGATACACAAATGGTTGTTGGTTATCTATAATATTTGGGTAAATTTTTCTCGTGGTGGTCTATGGATGTAATGATGCCCTATATTGTAAAGTTTCTCTCCCTTTTGTTCTATCTGTATCTGGAGGCCAACAAATCCGGTAGGAGTGAGGCCAATTTTTCACTCTCTCAAAACTCCTCACAATGTAATATTCTCATGATATAATAAAAAAAGGTTGACTTACAAAAAATAAATACTAAATGCCACACCATAACTTTTACACACACATATATATAGTGGAGAGTAAACACTTTCAGACTTACTTGTATTAGATAGAATGGACTATGTTTGCATGGATTGGATTGGAGACATCATTAAAAATAAAGTGACAAGAGACTCTGATACATATTACAAGAACACTGAAATTTAAAGCTCCCACAAAATCAAATTTCTTTCATTGTACACTAAGATATTTTAAGAAAATTCGTATTGAGTTTGGTCTTGGTGATGAAATCATATGCAAAACTTTAAGTTTAAAAAAATAGATCCAAATTTAAAATAAATTAGGGTTACTTTACACTTTTCATTTAATTTAGTTTCATATATATATATATATATATATAATAATATCCTCGAAATGCAATAATGTGAAAAAAACACACAATAACATGTTGGTGCTTCATTCATAGCCTTTGGAAGTGTGAATTGTTGCTCTAGATATTTGTGTTAGGCTTCCAATCCCACAATCTCTTAGAATGAGTGAGATAAGATGTTGACTAAGAGAATCTCCATGAATACAAGGAGTCAAGCAATGCAACAATTCCTACATAAATTTTAATGTACCTATTAACCTAGTTACACTCAGGTTGCAATAGAGTGGAAGCATTTTTTTGAACTATCACCCACTAAACCAACCATGCAACTCAATTATTCAAGAATGCTATTCAACAATTGTCTTGTATTTATGTTTACAATGGACTTGGACCATTGTTATGAAATACCACCACTAAGCCAACTATGCAAATCAATTATTTAGACATGGGACTCAACTGTTGATTTGTATAAAGATTATAATGCTATGCATTCTATTACTTCTATCTTTAATGGGTCCCTAGTCTGTATTGAAATCGAAACATAAGAATCATAAATGAGTGGGAATATCCCCTGATTATTTGTTGTTTCTATTGCTTTTAAATTATTAATTTAATTGTGTTTTGTAGGTTTTCATTTAAAAAAGAGAGAGAAAAGTAAAAATAAAAAAATGATGCTAACCAACTTTGGGTGGGAAATCTCAATGAGTATTTGTTCAAGGACAAGACCTTTGGGCATCCTTATCACTCACAAATCATTACCTCAAATGTCATGTTCACCCGTCCGTCCATTTTCTCCATTGTTCATGAAAATTAATGTTTATAGAGCACTAAAAGGGAGAAAGAACAAGAATTTGCCCAACGAGCCATTCGATTATGTCCATTGGTGATGAGGACGGTACATTATATTCAAATCTCCAGGATTTGTTAATAATAATTTTTGATCGATACCACCGTCCCTTTTCCATAGCCTTTTATAAGCCTCGAAAATTGCAGATTAATTGTTGTATATTTGTTTATTCAACAAATTATCAATGATAAAATTTTGATCGATACCACCTTCCTGCTTACATAATATTTCCATAGCCCTTGAAAATTGCAAACTAATTGTTGTATATGTCTATTCATCCAAAGGACTACCTGTCAAGCAAGCGTCAACCGTCGAACATTATTATTATTATTTTTAACTATATGGTGAATCGGTAACTGCCAAGCCTAATCTAGGGGAGACCGAGGATCAAACCTCATAGCTGCCACTATAACACCAAGAGCATAACCAACCACCTGCAAGTCGGGTATACTAAGTTCCTATGATTTTAGCAAAAGCAGACTCAACAGGAAAGGGGAATCCACTCCTCTAGCGGCCACCACAGCAGATCATTGTACTCAATGAGATTTGAACTTCGGTCCTACCGAACCTCGCCCATGTGACTTACCATCAAACCACACATCACTATACAAGTGTCGAACATTATTATTATACATAATCCATAATTTCAATGAGTGACTAAATGCCGTCATTTTCCTAGTTACCTATATATACAATAGAGCACGCAACATCCAAGGTAAGTATCCTTAGGTACAATTTTAGCGGCATGCACACAATTTCTTATTCTCGCGAGTCAGTTACTGTATGAAACCAATGTAAAATATTGCAGGATTGTGAGTATGATTAAAATAGGGTTGAAATGCAGATGTGGCAAGGTAGAGGAGAGGATAGTACAAATGATCAGAGCGTTGAGGCTTGTCAATCTAATCGACTACAAAAAAACCATGATTGCACAATAAGACCTCAAGCCCACTTAACTAATCAAAAGCTTAAAAAATAGAATTAAAATAATAAAATAATAAACTATTTTTTTATAATGTTAACATTTTGTTAACATTACAAATGATCATTTAATTTTTAGTCAACTAAGAAGTAATTGAGGGTCAACACATACATCGAATGTGTTATATCTTGCTAGTCGCAGGGATAATAAGTGGGTTTATTTTTCCAATTATTTTTCTCTAGGAGATATGCTAGTTTATTTTATAAGGTTTGAGTCTATCAAATCGACCCTCAAATTTAATAACAATCTAATAATTCTATATTTAAGAAGGAAATGAAAATAATGGAGTTACTATGATTAATGCGAAGTCAAACTATTATGATTTTGTTATAATGTTTATTATTATTTTTTTTTTAAATTCTAAGTGTTAAATTTTTTTACTGTTATTTATATAAATTCAAATTTCATAAATTTTTATGTTACTATGTTTTATTATATTATATATTATTATTATTATAGTGAAAAAATAGTTATTTATGTGTTTATAGTTATAAGGGCTAAATGGTCCATGGATGAAATATTTGGGAGTAGATCTCACAAGAAAAAGTGACATACCTCTTAGAGTTTGGAAATGTTGGGAGAGGACTTGAAGGCATCTACACAACAACTCATATTAAAACTTACATAAACCATAAATTATGGCCTACAACGCCTATCCATTCATTATCCTCATGTTGATTCATTTCTGTGGCCTGAAGGAAGGAAGCCTCACCATTAAAAGTAGTATGAGGAGTGAAGCATCTATCTTAAATGGCCAAGTAGCAATGAGGGTCTATAAAAATAATAGAACTTGTACTAATCTATACGTTTTGAAGAGATAAAACCCCATATGTGAAGTAATGAAATTATCCTAACCCCAAAAAAAGCCCAACCAAAATTTGAGAAATTATCCCTCCTAAAAAAGAATATTGTCTGTTTGAATCTACAAATCTATCAAAATTTATAATATCTAAGCAGAGCTTATAGATATGAAACTTTGTAGATAGAATTGTACTGAAGCAGGATGACCCATCAAGATGCACTAACCCATCATAGTAGAGCAAACCCAAGAATGATTAAAACACTTGAAAATTAATAAAACAAATAATTATAGATCCAAGAAGAAGGGGTTGACCGCATAAAAATGCATAAACATATAGGCCAAATGGCCTTCACAAATGAAACCCTTTTCTTGGGCTCTTCATTGACTTTTTTCTCAAAATTTTCTCTAACATCTATACAAGACTTGATTTTGTTCACCTTTTTGGTACGAACTATATGCCATTATCATTTAGCAACACAAAACTTGTTCTTTCTATATTCTCTTCAAATGTATTGATCTCAGGGGTATGTGAAATCACCATTCTATGTGACCAAGGAAGCTGAGGACACATAGTATTAAGTAAACACCTTCAAAATTAATGAAATCAAGCAAAATCATTAGAGTAGACCTAACACCCATTGGAATGGATCAAGTGTTGGAAACCTTTGAGAACTATTGGGGGGGGGGGGGGGGTTGAATCAATAGTGTGATTTTGTCACATCTCTTCATACATGTCCACATAATTTTTTTTTTCAACTTATGAAGTTGTTGATGGTGGATTTGTCCTTATGGGTAATAATATATCCTGTAAGATTGTTAGGGTTGGTAGCGTTGAAATCAAGATGATTGATGGTATTGTGAGAAAATTAATAGTTGTGAGACGTGTACTTGAATTAAATAAAAATCTAATTTCTTTGGGAGCATTGGATTTTGGTGGTTATAAGTTCACAAGTCAAGTTGGAGCACTGAAAGTGTCTAAGGGCACTTTAGTAGTCATGAATGCTATTAAGAGAGGGAACTTTTACAAGTTCAATGGAATTACTCAGATCAACGAAGTGGTAATGACATTTGAGGCAGTGACAAAATTCACTCATTTGTGGCATCCACAACGAGGTCATATGAGCGAGAAGGGAGTACAGGTATTTATAAACCACAAGCTACTTCCAAATTTGAAATATTTGAATTTGAGTTTCCGCACACATTGTATATTTGGGAAACAATGTAGATAGAAATTTAAAGTAGATACCCATAATAGAAAATGTACTCTTGATTACATTCATTCAGATGTTTAAGGGCCATCCCCTAATGTTTCTTTCAGAGGATTGTCATAATTTATTTCATTTATAGACGATTTTTATAGAAAAGTGCGGGTCTATGTGTTAAAAGTAAAAGATGATGTATTTAGAACCTTTAAACAATTTAGGAAACTATGGTTGAAAAGAGAATTGTTAAGAAAATCAAATGTTTAAGAACAAATAACAGAGGCGAGTTCATATTTTTAGAGTTTGAAGAATATTGCAAGGATATGGGATCAGGAGACGAAAACCCACAATTAATACTCCTTAGAAAATGGTGCAGAAAAACGCATCAACAAGACTCTTTTACAAATAAAAAGAGGCATGATCAACAATTCCAATTTGCAGCAAGAGTTGTGGGTGAAAGTAGTCAATATTGCTTGTTATCTTGTAAATCGATCTCCATTGGTTGTAATAAGTTGTAAGATCCCTGAAGAGGTATGGATGGGTCATCCATGTGGTTATTCAAATTTATATTTTTTGTTGATGTGAAGAATACGCTCTTACTCCTAAGAATCAACAGTATAAATTAGACCCTAAATTGAAGAAATACATCTTTGTTGGTTATGATGATGTTGCTAAAGGATATAGGTTATGGGATTGTACTTCCCACAAAATCATCATCAGCAGAGATGTGATATTTGCTGAATCTCCTCTTATTAAATCATATGGTGCAAAATATGTTTTGAAATAGGAACAAGCACCAAATACACAAATTCATTGTAGATATTGAACCATCTATAGACACATGGAAGGAAGATGAAGCTTTTGAAGATAAAGAAGTTGTAGATGCTCAAGAAACTTAGGAAAATGTTGAAATTCCAAAACTTACACCAGGAAGATCTACAATGGAGAGAAAACCTCTGAAATGGTATACTGAATTTATTTATCTATTGCTTTTGGCACTAATGTTGTAAAACATTCTTGTCATTAAGAAGTAGTAAACGATATCAATGATGCCAAATGGAGAGCAACAATGAGAGAAGAAATGGATGTCTTAGAAAAAAAAAACGTGGGACCTAGTAGAACTTCTGAAAGATAAGAAGGTTGTTGGATGTAAATGGGTTTTCAAATTAAAAAGAGGCATTGATGGTAACATTGAAAGGTATAAGGCTAGACCGACCGCTTTTATATGGAAGGTATAAATTTACATGAAATCATTTCGCCAATTAAACTTTTATATGTCTATTAAACATGTACTATCCTATTATGTTGGCGCTAGTTGCTTTGCTTGATTTGGAGTTAGAGAAATTAGATGTTAAAACAACATTCTTGCATGAAGATTAGGATGAGGAGATTTATATGGAACAACAAAAAGGTTTTCTTGCAACATCGCAAAGAAAGATTAGTTTGCAAGCTCAAGAAAATATATTTTATGGCCTAAATCAATCGTCTAGGAAGTGATACAAGAAGTTTGATTATTTCATGATGAACCAAAATTATACTAGAAGTGAGTATGATCATTATGTGTATTGTAAAATTGGCATATTTATTCTCTTAGCATTGTTTGTTGACGATATACCCATATCAAATAAAATCATGGAAAATATGAACAAGTTGAAGGCTTAGATGGTTAGGATGTTTGATATGAATAATCTAGGAGTTGTAAAAAAAATCTCGGGCATTGAAATACACAAAGACAGGAAAAATGATAAGCTTAGGTTTTCATAACAGAAGTATATAGAAAAAATACTTGTGAAGTTTTGGATGAACAATGTGAAATCAGTTAAAACCCCTTTCGCCTCCCATTTTAAGATTTTTCTAGGTTTATGTCTTAATAATGAAGAATAAAAGGATTATATGTATCATGTATCATATGCTAATGCAATAGGACGTATGATGTATGCAATGGTTTTTACTAGACCAGATATTTCACATGCAATGGATGTTGTCAGCAGGTTCATAAAAAATACAAGAAAAAAGCATTAGATGTAGTGAAATGGGCGCTTCAGTATCTTAGAGGCACCAATGATTTTTGTATAATCTTTAATGGTTGTAAAGATAATGTTTGAAAATATGTTGATTCATATTTTGAGGTGATTTGGACTAGAAAAGGTCTACTCCTAGATAGTTCTTTATTCTTGTAGTGGGATCCATCAACTAGATGTCAAAGCTTCAAAAAATAATTCCTTTATCCAACACATTGGTAGAGTACATTGTTGTCTTACATGCTTGCAAAGAGACAATTTGGTTGAAGGGTCTTCTAGGTGAACTTGGGAGAGTGTAGAAAAATGTTGCTATATTTTGTGATAGTCAAAATGTTTTGGCTACACATCCAACTTATCATAGAAAGACCAAACATATTGATATAAAGTACCATTTTGTAAGACAAGTTATTGATGAAAAAGGAGTTGATCTTAAAAATGTCCACACTTGAGAAAATTGTGAAAACATATTTACAAAACTAGTGTTGATAGAGAAGAAAATAATGCAAACATATTTACAAAACTAATATTGATAAAGAAGCTACAATGGCATCCAGGAAATTACAATGGATCTGCTATAGATTGTATCTCTTCATTTTGCTAGATAATACAAAGGAAGGATTCCCTGTTTCTCCGCAGACATAGCCCAAATAGGGTGAGCCACATATATCTATGTCTCTCTTGTTTCATGCATTTATGTATTTGTGTTTCAACAATATTTTATGTATTTCATTGCTATATTAATTAATTTATAACAACTAGTATTAGAGCTGAAGGTCTATTTGGTTGATAAACTCGCAGGAAAGACGATCTCCTAGTTCGGGTGGGAGTGATTGCAGAAGATGGTAGGTTTAGGGTTGAGAAATTTAATGGCCAAAACTACCAGTTATAGAAGATACAGATGGAAGATTATCTGTATCGGAAATATATGTACATAACATTGAGTGGATAATCAAAGAAGTTGATGAGTATGATGGACGCAGAATAGGAGATTCTCGATCTAAAGGCACTAGGAACAATACAACTATTTTTGGGACCGTTGTTGGCATTCAACATTTCAAAGGAAATGACAACAAAAGGTTTAATGACGACATTAGATAAACTATATGAAAATCCCTTGGACTCAAATAAGGTATTTCTTATGAAGCGTCTATTTAATATGAAGTTGTCATAAGGTGGATTTCTTGCTGGTCATTTAAATGAATTTAACATGGTTATGAGTCAATTATATTCTATAGGGGTAAATTTTGATGATGAAGTTAGGGCTCTGTTATTTCTGTGCTCATTGCTAGAAAGTTGGAATGGCCTCGTTATGAATATTAGTAACCCTGTCTCTCGATCTAGTACTTTAAAGTTTGATGATGTTGTTGGTGCCATCGTTAGTGAGGAAATGCAACGAAAAAGCTCTAATGAGACATCCGATAATGCTTTGACTGCAGAGACTAGGGGAAGAAAAATGGAAAGAGGAAGGAACCTAGGAAATCAAAGTAAGTCAAGAAAAGGAAAATCCAATCAAGATCAAGGATAGTGTGCTAGAAATGCGGGAAGAAAATACACCTAAAGAAATACTGCAAATCTTGGAAGGGAAAAGAAGGAGATGGACACCAAGAGAACAATCATGAAGCGAATGTGACAGGTGATGTGTTGCAAGATGCTTTGATTCTTTCATTAGATAATATTATTGATGCCTAGGTGATAGATTCAGGGGCCTCATTTCATGCCATACCTGATAGGAAACATTTTCATTGCTATGTTCAAGGAGATTTTGGACAGGTTCGTCTGGGTGATGATAAACCTTGTAAAATCATTGGAATGGGTAAGGTTTTTATAAGGCAACATAATAGAAACCAATGACTATTGAAGGAGGTAAGGCATGTTCCATATCTAAAGAAAAATCTAATTTCAACAGGGCAGTTGGGAGGCGAAGGCTGTGAAACTACTATTATAAACAAAACATGGAAGGTCACTAAAGGAGCCCTAAAAATAGCAAAAGGAGAAAAGGTTTGTACAATGTATTTATGCAATAGTATTTCTACTTATGTTAATGCTTTAACCTCCATAAGAGCAGATATGACACTTTGGCATCATAGGCTCGGGCACATGAGTGAGAAGGGGATGCAAATTATTCACTCAGGAAATTTGTTGCCGAGTTTGAAGCATGTTGATTTGGATTTATGTGAAAATTTTGTTTATGGAAAACAAAAGAGAGTCCGATTTATAAGAGTTGGGAAAGAAAAGAAGAGTGGAAAATTAGAGCTTGTGCATACAAATGTATGGGGACCTTCTCAGGTATCATCTCTTAGTGGCTCTAGCTATTATGTTACTTTTATTGATGATGCAACTAAGAAAACCTAGATTTATTGTATTCATAATAAATATAATGTATTTGATACTTAAAAGAAATGGAAAGCTTTAGTTGAGAATGAGAAAGGAAAGAAATTGAAGTGTCCCAGATAAGATAATGGAGGTGAATATTGTAGAAAAGAGTTTGATAACTATTATTCAGAGCATGGAATTCACAGAGAGAAGAAAGTTCCAAGAAAACCACATGAAAATGGTGTGTCAGAAAGGATGAAAAAGACAATCATGGAGCGTGCAAGGTGCATGAGATTGCAGGCAAGATTGCCTTTATAGTTTTGGGCAAATTATGTAGATACTATTGTTTATCTAATAAACAAAGGGCCTTCAATTTCCTTGGATGGTGGTATTCTATAGGAGGCATGTATAGGTTAAAAGGTAAAATACACTTTCTTAAATACTTTCGGTTGTGAAGCCCTTGTCCACATTAATAAAGAAAATAGAACAAAGCTTGAGGAAAAATAATATAAATGTACCTTTATTAGGTATGGTGTTAATGGTTCTGGTTATCACTTATATGATTATAAAAATAACAATATCATTTGGAGCAGAGATGTCATAGCCAATGAAAAGGTCCTGTATAAGTATCAGATGCAAGAAAAGAAACAAGAAAATGAAAATAAAGGATACATAATGCTTATGAGATCATAAAAAAAGTAAAGGTGCTTGGAAATTATAATGGTCAGTAGCCACAACAACAACAACAACAACAACCACAACAGCAACAGGCACCTCAAACACCTGAAAGTGGTGTTAGAGGATTTACCATGATAAATAGACCCCCTAAACGATACTCTCCTTCATTATATTACGTATTGTTGACTGATTCTGTTGAACCCAAAAAGATATGAAGAAGCAATGCAGGAAGAAACTAGGAAGAAGTGGGAGCAAGCCATGGAAGAAGAGATGGACTCCTTGATGCATAACCAGACTTGGGACTTAGTCAAGTTTGCTGCAGGTAAAACAACATTGCAAAATAAATGGGTTTACAGGTTGAAGGAAGACAATGGAGGAAAACAAAGGTATAAGGCTAGACCTATGGTGAACGGGTTTTCACAAAATAAAGGTATAGACTTTGATGAAATTTTTTCTCATGTTTTAAAAATGAATTCAATCAAAACTATTTTAAGTCTAGTTGTAGCAGAAGATTTGCATCTTGAGCAGTTAGATGTAAAGAAAACCTTTCTCTATGGGGATTTGGAGGAATAAATATATATGCAGCAACTAAAAGGGTATGAGTTCAAAGGGAAGGAGAAATTAGTGTGCAAATTGAAGAAGAGCTTGTATGGCTTAAAACAGGGCCACAGGCAGTGGTATCTAAAATTTGACAGGTTTATGTCTGAACAAGGTTATACTAGGTCTCACTCTAACCATTGTGTTTATCTTAATAATTAAAATGATGGAATCTATATTATATTTCCATTGTATATAGATGACATGCTTGTTGCAAGGTATAACGTGCAAGAAATAAATGTGTTCAAAATAAAATTGGCAAAATCATTTGCAATGAAGGATTTGGGTGTTGCAAAACAAATCCTTGGTATGAGAATAACTAGAGACGAGAAAAATCACAAATCAATATTGTCTCAGAGTGAGTACATAGAAAAAATGTTGGAAAGATTTAATATGAAAATTGCAAAACTAGTTAGTAAACCTTTGGCTAGCCATTTCAAACTAGGTAAGGAGATGTGTCCCAAGACTCAGGAAGATATGGATTATATGTGTACAATTCTATATGCATCAGCAGTTGGAAGCTTAATGTATCCAATGGTCATCAAAAGACCCGATATTGCACATGAAATAGGATATGTAAGCAGGTATATGAACAATCCAGGAAATGAGCATTGGATGGAAGTGAAGTGGATTCTCAGGTATTTGAGAGGTACCACAAATCAAGCATTATGATTTTGTGGTTCAAACATTTATCTATAAGGATATGTTGATGCATATATGGGAGGTGATAGAGATAACATGAGGAGCACCATAGGGTATGTGCTTACTGTAGGTGGAACAAATGTCAGTTCAAAATTGCAAAACATTGTTGCACTTTTAACAATGGAAGTAGAGTATGTTGTTGCTACAAAGGCTAATAAAGAAATGATTTGGTTACAAAGGTTTATGGATGAACTTGGAAAGAAGCAAGAGATGGGAAGGTTATACAGTGACATCTAGAGTGTCATTCATCTACAAAGAACTCAACTTTTCATTCCAAGACTAAACATTTACAACTCAGGTATCATTTCATATCGTCAGTTTTGGATGATGGACAATTGAAGCTGGAAAAGATACAGACTAGCCAAAAGCTTGCAGATATGTTGACAAAGGTTGTAACTAGGGAGAAATTGAATTGTTTCTTAGTTTCAATTGGCCTTCAAGGATGATGATGAAGATGATAAACAACCAGGTCCAAAGTGGAAGCGTTGTCCAACAAGTGAAGCAATGATGCAATTGATATAATTAGTCTCCAAGTGGGAGATTTTGGATGTGGAGCGTAATTATCTTCTTGATTTCATGGTCTTCTTTCAGTCGCGTATGGATCCAAATCCATGATGGGGTGAGGTGTGGGGGCACTTCCCCCCCACTATTGTTTCCTAGGGGGTATGGGGGGGCATATGCATGTTTTGGGAGCAATGCCCCAGAAGCTAAAAATAGATGAAAAATTGGCTTGTAAAATATTGTAATTTCGTAGTCATTTTGGGCCATTCATTAGGAATATTATTTGAGAGTAGAAGTTATGTTTAATTTAGGGTTTTTTTCCCTCGAAGGAAACCCCTCGGTTTATATGAGGGAATTGTATTATGGAGGATTATTATTATTCTGAGTGAGAGAGAGAGAGAGGAGGAGGCTTTGTGAGAATGAAGAGGAAATTACAACGGATCTGATGTAGGTTGTATCTCTTCATTTTGCTGGATAATATAAAAGGAAGGATTGGTTGTTTCTCTGTGGACGTAGCCTAAATTGGGTGAACCATGCATATCTATGTCTCTCTTGTTTTATGTGTTTCTATATTTGTGTTTCCACAATATTTTATGTATTTCGTTGCTCCATTAATTAATTTCTAACACCCTAGATAAAAATCATGGAGGGTATGGCCCAAATTACATTCAATATTTTTAATTTGGTTGGATTCAACTTGGAATCAAAATTTAATTGATTTTTCCTCCTAAAAGTAAGGTCAGATAGTGTTTGTGAAGTGTTTAGACTACCCCTCTTAATTTCTATAAAAAGTGGCACTCAGTCAATCACTATTGTATCAACTAGAGACTCACATTCCTTTGAAGAGATTCTCGAACATGTGACAAAATCATGAGATTAAAATTTTTGGGGGTTCATTGTTTTTTCCTGGATTAGGGTTTTGCTTGTCTTTTCAGGTAGCATTTTTCTTAGTGCATTCAAGCATTTAAACCCTTGCTCTTAACTGAAGGAATCAATGTGGAAGCTGCAATTCGAAAAGTTTTGGCTTATGACTTTTCTTATAGGCTATGGTTCTAGGCTATCCTTCATCTTATAGGATTCGTTTTTGGCACAAGGGTTTCACTTGATTTTATTTTGCAGGTGGTTTAGCATAGATATGAAGCAATCAATAGTGTTTTTCTCCATACAAAATTATGTGCAAAATCATGACAATTCCAAAATATTTGATGATGCATTTCCAGACCCGTGTCTCGGCAAACATACTTAATTTCTTGTGAGACATTACATTACAACCTTATCTCACAATAGTGGCATCATATTTATAACACATACTTGCTATTTATTCTACATTTGATTGAGGTGCAATGGTGAATATTCGTTTCGTGTAAGAAAAGGGAGTTGATCTTGTGGAGAAAATATCATTGGTTAAAGGAGAAATGGTATACTGAATTTATTTATCTATTGATTTTGACACTAATCTTGTAAAACCTTCTTGTCATTGAGAATCAGTAAATGATATCAACGACGCCAAATGGAGAGCAACAACGAGAGAAAAAATGGATGCTTTAGAAGAAAAAAATGTGGGACCTAGTAGAACTTATGAAAGATAAGAAGGTTGTTGGATGTAAATGAGTTTTCAAATTGAAAAGGGGAATTGATGGTTACATTGAAAGGTATAAGGCTAGACTGGCTGAAAAATGTTACTTTATATGGAAGGTATAGATTTACATGAAATCATTTCTCCATTTAAAATTGTATATGTCTGTTAAACATGTACTTATCCTATTATGTTGGCACTAGTTGCTTTGCTTGATTTGGAGTTAGAGAAATTAGATGTTAAAACAACATTCTTGCATGAAGATTAGGATGAGGAGATTTATATGGAACAACGAAAAGGTTTTCCTGCAACATCTCAACGAAAGATTAGTTTGCAAGCTCAAGAAAGTATTTTATGGCCTAAATCAATCGTCTTGGAAGTGATACAAGAAGTTTGATTATTTCATAATGAACAAAAATTATACTAGAAGTGAGTATAATCATTATATGTATTGTAAAATTGGCATTTTATTCTCTTAGCATTGTTTGTAGACGATATGCTCATAACTAATAAAATCATTGAAAAGATGACCAAGTTGAAGGCTTAGATGGCTAGGATGTTTGATAAGAAACTAGGAGTTGTAAAACAAATCTTGGGCATTGAAATACACAAAGACAGGAAAAGTGGTAAGATTAGGTTTTCAGAACAAAAGTATATAGAAAAAATACTTGTGAAGTTCGGGATGAACAATGTGAAATCAGTTAATACCCCTTTCGCCTCCCATTTTAAGATTGTTTCAAGTTTATGTCCTAATAGTGAAGAATAAAAGGATTATATGTCTCATGTATCATATGCTAATGAAATAGAAAATATGATGTATGCAATGGTTTGTTCGAGACCATATATTTCACATGCAGTGGATGTTGTTAGCAGTTTCATAAGAAATATAGGAAAAAAATTTAGATGTAGTGAAATGGGTGCTTCAGTATCATAGAGTTACTAGTGACTTTTGCATAATATTTATTGGTAGTAAAGATAATATTTGCAAATACATTGATTCATATTTTGAGGTGATTTGGACAAGAAAAGGTCTACTCCTAGATATTTCTTTATTGTTGTAGTGGGATCCATCAACTAGATGTCAAAGCTTCAAAAAACAACTCCTTTATCCACCACAAAGGTAGAGTACATTGTTGTCTTACATGCTTTCAAAGAGATAATTTGGTTGAAGGGTCTTCTAGGTGAACTTGTGAGAATGTAGAACAATTTCACTGTATTTTGTGATAGTCAAAATGTTTTGGTTACACATCCAACTAATCATAGAAAGACCAAACATATTGATATAAAGTACCATTTTGTAAGACAAGTTATTGATGAAAGTGGAGTTGATCTTAAAAATGTCCACACTTGAGAAAATTGTGCAAACATATTTACAAAACTAGTATTGATAGAGAAGCTACGATGGCATCTAGCTTCTCTTGGCTTGCAGAAGAGGTGATAGAACTATGGAAAGGCATTAGGAAAATTGTTGCCAAGGTGGAGATTGTTAAAATATGACAAAAAATATTAATAAAAATTTTAAATGTAAAATTATATTTACCTATATTATTGTAGTTATTATGATGGTTCTATGAACCAAAAGGTAATTACTAAAACTATTGTAACAATGCTTGCTTTATTTATGCTTTTGAGAGATGAGGAGATCGAGTGTGTGATGTTGAGTATGTTTTCATTGATGAGCAGGTGTGGGATTTTGAGTAGGTATAGGATGTCTTCATTGATGTGCTCGATGAGATGATGAAGTGATGAAACCCTAGCTCTAGGGTTTGGATTCCCTGGATGATATTCACACACTACACTTGTCGATAATGTTGATGTTGCATATCGTTGAATATGTCTTGAAGACCACCAATGTTAGATTCTCTTTGTCAATTTGATTATGTTGGTATGTGAAATGTCTCGTAGCCCCTTAGGGATTTAGAGACATCCTTGTTTAAAGATGAAACCCCAAACTTATGGTTCAAAACCCCAAGGGGTGTTGACGTGGCAACATGGTACAATTAGTCAAGAAGGAAATTAAATGAGAAAATTATTTTAAATTTTCAAATAATTAATTTGTATTAATCAAGGTCCAAAGCATATGATGTGTCACATTGTAAGAAGGGCATTCTAAAATTTCCTTGGTCCAAATCTTAAAGGGAAATTTAAAATTTGTTGTTCAATGTTACCTTGTATTAGATGTTGAGCATGGTTATCTTCCTGATTTAGAGGTCTTGTTTCATCCGTGTTTGGATCCAAATCCTATATGGGGAGGTGTGGGGGGCTTCCCCCCCCCCCCCCCCCCAACTATTTCTGCTGGGGGTCTAGGGGAGTGGCTGCATGTTTCGAGGGAAATGCCCTCGAAGCTAAAAATAGATGAAAATTGCATTTTAAAATATTATAGTTTTATACTCAATCTGGGTCTTTCATTAAGTAGATGATCTGACGGTAGAAGTTATGCTTAATTTAGGGCTATTTCCCTAGAAGGAAACCCCTCAATTATATGAGGGAATTGTATTGCAAATGATTATTATTATTATGATTAAGTGAGAGAGAGAGAGGAGGCTATGTGAGAATGAAGTGGAAATCACAGCAGATCTGCTATAGGTTGTATCTCTTCATTTTTCCAGATAGTATAAAGGAATGATTCATTGTTTCTCCATGGACGTAGCCCAAATTGGGTGAACCACATATATCTATGCCTCTCTTGTTTATGCGTTTATGTATTTATGTTTCAACAATATTTTGTGTATTTCATTGCTCCATTAATTAATTTCTAACAACTGGTATCAGAGCCGAAGGTCTATTTGGCTGATAAAATCGTAGGAAAGAGAGGCTCCTAGTTCGGGTGGGAGCAATGGAGGAAGATGGTAGGTTTAGAGTCGAGAAATTTAATGACCAAAATTACCAGTAGTAGAAGATGCATATGGAAGATTATCTGTATCAAAAATATCTATACCTACCATTGAGTGGATAATCAAGGAAGTCGACGAGTACGATGGACACATAATAGGAGATTCTCGACCGAAAGCCACTAGAAACAATACGGCTGTGTCTAGCAATGTCGATGTCATTTAACATTTCAAAGGAAATGTTAACAAAAGGTTTAATGACGATAATGTATAAACTATATGAAAAATCCTCTTCATCTATTTAATATGAATATGTCAGAAGGTGTATTATTGTTGATCATTTAAATAAATTTAACATGGTTACGAGTTAATTAAATCTATAGGAGTAAATTTTGATGATGAAGTTAGGGCTATGTTATTTCTGTGCTTATTGCTAGAAAGTTGGAATGGCCTAGTTATGGATATTAGTAACCTTGTCTCTCGATATAGTAGTTTAAAGTTTGATGATGTTATTGGTGCAATCCTTAGCGAGCAAATGTGATGGAAAATATCTGGTGAGACATTCGATAATGGTTTGACTTCAATGAATAGGGGAAGAAAAATGGAAAGAGGAAGGAACCCAAGAAATCAAAGTAAGTTAAGAAAAGGAAAATTCAAATCCAAATCAAGTATAGTGTGCTTGAAATGTAGGAGGAAAGGACACCTGAAGAAATACTGCAAATATCGGAAGGGAAAAGAAGGAGTTGGACACCAAGAGAACAATCATGAAGCGAATGTGATAGGTGATGTGTTGCAAGCTATTTTGATTCTTTCATTAGATAATATTATTGATGCCTAGGTGGTAGATTCACAGGCCTCATAGCATGCCGTAATTGATAGGAAACATTTTCATGACTATGTTCAAGGATATTTTGGACATGTTTGTCTGGGTGATGACAAACCCTATAAAATCATTAGAATCAGTAAGGTATTTATAAAGCAACAAAATAGAAACAAATGACTATTGAAGGAGGTAAGGAATGTTACAGATCTAAAGAAAAATATAATTTCAACAGCGCAGTTGGGAGGTGAATGCTATGAAACGACTTTTGTAGACAAAACCTGGAAGGTCACTAAAGGAGCCCTAAAAATAGTAAAAGGAGAAAATGTTGGTACATTATATTTATGCAATAGTATTTCTAATTTTGTTAATTATTTAACCTACATAAGAGAATATACGACCCTTTGGAATTATAGGCTTGGGCACATGAGTGAGAAGGGGATGCAGATTCTTCACTCAGGAAATTTTTTGGCAAGTTTGAAACATGTTGATTTGGATTTATGTGAAAATTTTGTTTATGGAAAGCAAAAGAGAGTCAGATTTATTAGAGTTGGGAAAGAAAAGAAGAGTGAAAAATTAGAGTTTGTGCATATATATGTATGGGGACCTTCTCAGGTATCATCTCTTAGTGGCTCTTGCTATTATGTTACTTTTATTGATGATGCAACTAGGAAAACCTAGATTTATTGTATTCAGAATAAATATGCTGTATTTGATACTTTTAAGAAATGGAAAGCTTTGGTTGAGAATGAGAAAGGAAATAAATTGAAGTGTCTTAGATCAAATAATGGAGGTGAATATTGCAAAAAAGAGTTTGATAACTACTGTTTAGAGCATGGAATTCACAGAGAGAAGGCAGTTCCAAGAAAACCACATGAAAATAGTGCGTCAGAAAGGATGAACACGACAATCATGGAGTGTGCAAGGTGAATGAGATTGCATGCAGGATTGCCTTTACTATTTTGGCAGACGTTGTAGATATTGTTGTTTATGTAATAAATAGAGGGCCTTCAAGTTCCTTGGATGGTGGTATTCTAGAGGAGGCATGGATATGTTAAAAGTAAACTACTCGTTTTTAAATACTTTTGATTGTGAAGCCTTCGTCCACATTAATAAAGAAATATAACAAAGGTTGAGGAAAAATCAAAGAAATGGACCTTTATTATATATGGTGTAAATGCTTTTGGTTATCACTTATATGATTATGAAAATCACAAAATCATTAGGAGCAGAGATGTCATATTCAATGAAAAGGTCTTGTATAAGGATCAAATGCAGGAAAAGAAACCAGAAAAGGAAATTAAAGAATACAAAATGCTTGATGAGATCACAAAAAAAGTAAAGGTGCCTAGAAATTATAATGATCAACAACCATAAAAACAAGAAGAACCACAACAACAACAAGCACCTCAAACACTTGAAAGTGGTGTTACAAGATCTACCAGGATATGTAGACCCCTTGAATGAAATTTCACAAAAGAAAGGTATAGACTTTGATGAAATTTTTTCTCATGTTTTTAAAATGGATTCAATCAGAACTATTTTAAGTCTCATTGTAGCAGAAGATTTGCATCTTGAGCTGTTAGATGTAAAGACAACCTTTCTCTATAGGGATTTGGAGGAATAAATATATAGCAACTAAAAGGGTATGAGGTCAAAGGGAAGGAGAAATTAGTGTGCAAATTGAAGAAGAGCTTGTATGGTTTAAAACATGGTTCAAGACAGTGGTGTCTAAAATTTGACAGGTTTATGTCTGAACAAGGTTATACTAGGTCTCACTGTAACCATTGTGTTTATCTTAAAAATTAAAATGATGGCATCTACATTATATTTCTATTGTATATAGATGACATGCTTGTTGCAGGGTATAACATGCAGGAAATACATGTGCTCAAAATAAAATTGGCAAAATCATTTGCAATGAAGGATTTGGGTGTTGCAAAACAAATCCTTGGTATGAGAATAACTAGAGACAGGAAAAATCACAAATTAATATTGTCTCAGAGTGAGTACATAGAAAAGGTATTGGAAAGATTTAATATGAAAATTGAAAAACCAGTTAGTACACCTTTGGCTAGCCATTTCAAACTAGGTAAGGAGATGTGTCCCAAGACTCAGGAAGAGATGGATTATATGTGTACAATTCTATATGCATCAGCAATTGGAAGCTTAACGTATCCAATGGTCATCAAAGACTTGATATTGCACATGAAATGGGAGTTGCAAGCAAGTATATGAACAATCAAGGAAAATAGCATTGGATGGAAGTGAAGTGGATTCTCAGGTATTTGAGAGGTACCAAAAATCAAGTAATATGCTTTTATTGTTCGAACATTTCTCTATAAGGATATGTTGATGCATATATGGCAGGTGATGGAAATAACATGAGGATCACCATAGGATATGCGTTTACTATAGGTGGAACAACTGTTAGTTGGTTTTCAAAATTGCAAAACATTGTTGCATTTTTAACAATGGAAGCAGAGTATGTTGCTGCTACAGAGGCTAATAAAGAAATTATTTGGTTATAAAAGTTTATGGATGAAATTTTTCGGAAGAAAGTTATGGGAAGGTTATACAATGACATCCAAAGTGTCATTCATCTTGCAAATAACTCAAATTTTCATTCCAAGACTAAACACATATAACTCAGGTATCATTTCAGAT
Source organism: Pinus taeda (assembly GCA_000404065.3). Taxonomy (NCBI): domain Eukaryota; kingdom Viridiplantae; phylum Streptophyta; class Pinopsida; order Pinales; family Pinaceae; genus Pinus; species Pinus taeda. The sequence goes on along the minus strand of APFE031246658.1, from coordinate 26,141 downwards.
GGTTAGTTTTGGATGATGGACACTTGAAGTTGGAAAAGATACACACTAGCCAGAATCTTGTAGATATGTTGACAAAGGTTGTAACTAGGGAGAAATTGAGTTGCTTCTCAGTTTCAATTCACCTTCAAGGATGATGATGAAGATGAGAAATAACCATGTCCAAAGTGGAAGCATTGTCCAACAAGTGAAGCAACGATGGAGTTGATATAATCAGTCATCAAGTGGGAATTTTTTGGATCTGGAGCCGAAGTATCTTCTTGATTCAGATGTCTTGTTTTAGTTGTGTTTGGATTCGAATCCCCAATGGGGCAGGGGGAGGGAGGGTGTGTGGGGGTGCTTGCCCCCCCACTATTGTTGCCTAAGGGGTCTAGGGGGTGGCTGAATGTTTTGGGGGCGCCACCCCAGAAGCTAAAAATATATGAAAAATTGCCCTGTAAAATATTGTAATTTCATAGTCAATTTGGGTGTTCATTAAGCGGATGACCTGACAGTAGAAGTTATGTTTAATTTAGGGTTTTTTCCCCTCGAAGGAAACCTGTTTGTTTATATGAGGGAATTGTATTGTAGATGATTATTATTATTCTGAGAGAGAGAGAGAGAGAGAGAGAGGAGGAGGATGAGGCTTTGTGAGAGCAAAGAGGAAATTACAACGGATCTAGTGTTGGTTGTATCTCTTCATTTTGCTGGATAATATAAAAGGGAGGACTATAATTTTCTCCGTGGATGTAGCACAATTTGGGTGAATCATTTATATCTCTGTCTCTCTTATTTTATGTGTTTCTATATTTGTGTTTCCGCAATATTTTATGTATTTCATTGCTCCATTAATTAATTTCTAACACCTTATATTAAAATCATGGAGGGTATGGCCCAAATTATATTCAATATTTTTTACCTGGTTGGATTCACCTTGGAATCAAATTTTAATTGATTTTTCCTCCTAAAAGTAAGGTTGGATAGGGTTTGTGAAGAGTTTAGAATACCCCCCTTAATTTCCATAAAAAGTGGCACTCAGTTAATCACTATTGTAACAACTAGAGACTTACATTCCTTTGAAAATATTCTTAGTCATGTGACAATATTATATCAGGAGATTGAAATTTTTGGGGGTTCATTGTTTTTTCCTGGATTAGGGTTTTGCTTGTCTTTGCAGTTGGCATTTTTCTCAGTGAATTCAAGCGATTAAACCCTTGCTCTTAATTGAAGGAATCAACATGGAAGCTGAAATTTGAAAGGTTTTGGCTTGTGTTTTTTCTTATTGGTTATGGTTATGGGCTATCCTTTATCTTACAGGATTCGTTTTTGGCACAAGGGTTTCAATTGATTTTAGTTTGCAGGTGGTTTAGCATAGATATGAATCAATAATGTTTCTCTCCATACAAAATTATCTGCAAAATCATGACAATTCATACCTTTTTGATGATGCATTTCTAGACCCGTGTCTTAGAAGACATACTTAATTTCTTCTGAGACATTACACTACAACTTTATCTCACAACAATGGCTTCATATTTATAACACATACTTGGTATTTCTTCTGCATTTGATTGAGGTGCAATGGTGAATAGTCATTTTGTGATAGAAAAGGTAGTTGATCTTGTGGAGAAAATATCATTGGTTGAAGGAGATTATTTGTGCCCTCATTAGGGCTAAACCAAGATCCATATCATCTACATTATGTGCATATTCAATCTTGTTTTTGTGTTGAGCAAGGAGAACTGAATATGAGCCTTCTATCTTTATAAATACTGCAGGAATTTCAAGTAGACCGAATCCTTGTTATGGAGGGTTGAAAGGCCTAGTTGATAGCCAATACTAGGCTGAGTTTGTCTCATAAACATTACATGGATTTGAAAAATAAATCTCTAGAATGCACAAGGTCAAGTAAAGGAAGTCTCATTCAGATTTGAGAGCTACATAGATGTTTGGGCAATAATTTGTGACAGAGTCATATGGAAATATAGCATAACCTTATGAGAATGATATTATGCGACAATAATGTATGATATATCTTGAATGTAATATATTTGAAAGTGACCCTTGCTATAATTGTGATATGAAGTGTTGTAATTGAAAATAACCCTAGCAGAAATTTACATAACAATGATTAGTATGGAAGTAAATTTTGACATATGACAGTAAGGTAATCCTAAATGACAATGATCTTGATAGAAACATCGCAATGAATCTTAACCTTGATATGACTACAACCCTTGATGTATGACAATGATTATGAATCCTTGTTGCACAAAACTTGATAACAACAACCTTGATAATAATGACTTTGATGAAATAAGTGACAGTGACCTGGTGAACTGTGACCCGTAGAAGAGAAGCTAGTATGTTGCAATGAAGATACTGTGTTTGTTAGTGAGATTGTTGGGCTAGTGTTTTCAGTTGTATCCTTATTTTGATAGAAAAGGCATCACTTTAGCTTAGTTAGACAATGATCCTAGATAGTGATATGTTGATACACATTTGAATTTTATACATGCTTACTGTACCTGATACTTGCCTATGATATTTAACTATGACTTGATGACATGGTAGTAACCTACAAAACTTGTAGATGAGCAGAGTGTACTGACTTGAACTTGATAACAACAACCTTGAGGAACATTGATGCAATAATGACCATGATGGGTGATAGTAATCTATATGACTATGATACACTTAGATTTACAGTAACCATTGACATATCATGACATGGTAGGGTTGATTTACATTACTAGTATGATGTGTGCACTGATGGTAGGGCTAAGAGTGATCTAGTATGATAGTGACATTTTTTGTGACAATTTTATATGATAGTGATGTTGTGATAACTTCTCTATAACGATGTCTCTTTGACAATGATGCAACAATAGCAACATATGAGAAGTTGTAGGTTGCAGGACTATAGTGACAATGATATTCCTGAGTAGCAACAATACTAATGTGAGAGTGGACAACAATGGTTGCAGTGGGTAGTAACAGCAACAATGGAAAAAGTGGTAGTAGTGGTAATAGTCGACAACAGTGGCAATGAAGTGAAATAGCAGAGGTTGCAACTTGACAATGTTGTAGTTGGGTCATTCTCCCTAGCACGAGAGCCCAAACTCATGGAGAATTTACTTCCTTTTAGCTTTGTTGGTAAAACCCTTAGGGATTCTTGTACTTCCTTTCAGTTCATTTGGTAAATTTTATGTAACCCATACATAACCAATGCTTTTTGAGCAACACATATATTGTGCAATGGTCTTTATTCTGTTATGATGTTTCATGTTTATTATTGATGCTTTGAATGTTAAAAAGGATTAACTAACCAATTGAGAAAAAAATTAGGAAACACTGATTCACCCCCCTCTTAGTATTTTGAACAATTGGTATCAAAGTGAGCCCCTCTTTGAATCTTAACTACTTGAAGGTAGATCCGTAACATTCAAAGTTGATTGGTGAAGATTGCAATTGAAGATAATATGGTTGTTGATTCAGAAGAAGATGTTAATTCCTTCAAAGAAAACTTCAAAAAGTAGAACATGATAGGTATTTGACCATAGGCATATATATTAGTCTTTATAGGGAACATGAAGACTTGAAGGTTGAGAAGATGAAGTATTACGATAATTGGAGATATTCCATAGTTGAAATCAACCATATTGAAGATTAAATTAAAAAACTACAAACGTCAAAAAGTTATCATGAACTTGATGAAGCAAAGAAGGAAGGGGATCATCTCAAAAGCATGTTGCAAGAAGCAAACTAGGGAAAGCACCTTGACAGGGTTCAAAGAAAAGGAAAAACATAATAAATGGAACAAGCATGATAAAGAACTTGGTAAGAAAGTCACCTCCTTGAAGAGGAAACTTGAAGAAGCCAAAAGAATTAAGGAAGTCCTAATAAGTCAAATGAAGTAGAAGGAAGAAGATTGTAGAAAACATGAACAAGAGATTGTCACCATGAGAGTAGAAGTAGACAAGTTGAAGCAAAACTTGAGGAGCTCATAGGTCTTGGATGACATTCTCAATTTCCAAAGGCACCACTTATCAAGACAGGTCTTGCAGATATTGGTGAGTCCTCATGCTACAAGGATGAAGATGTCAAAGAGGAAGTGATGTCACATGAAGAACATGGAAAGAAGCCTCATGAAGAGATACCACACTCCAAAGATGAAGAGAAGACCCATATCAAATAAGAAAAGAAGCCTCATCAAAATAAGTCTCAAACCAAAGAGGAAGAGAAGCCCAAAGTCAAAGTTTTGTACAAATCAACCAACGCTATGAGTTGTAAGGCCAATGCCTCAAGAAGTCAAAATGATGCATTCAAGACATTAGATCATAAAAAAACATTCAAAATTCAAGAACAAAAAAGCCTTTGATATTCTAAAGTGAGAGACATCTTTAGGAGATCAACACCCTATACATCAAGATATGCAGGTACATTTCATGGTTATTGCCATGCATGTTCTAACTATGATCCAGATTTAAATAGGAACGCAACAAATTACAGATATAACCATGCATATAGAGATGCAGCAAAAATAATACTTCATTTCATTACTGTAAAATACTGAAATATGCTTACAACATAATGGAAATAAACTAGCTAGGGCGATGGTAGCCTATCTCTAAGAAGAGATGTGGTAGCTACATGCCTCTGAACTGTGTTATAATGAGGCTCGAAGGCCTATATGTTGTTGAGAAACAATGGAAAACCATAAACATACAAAAACCTAACCCTAGAAGATGAAACGCTAAATTGTGGGCCCCGTTTGGGTAAATTGGTACATCAACTTCCCGGGGTCATAACTTTGGCATACGATCTCCATTTGATGCGCACAATATCTCTATAGAAAGATCTATCCGAGAAATACAACTTTGGGAAGAGCAACATCAATCCATGGAGCCATGTTGCTCCCAATTTTCCCAAAAAATGTTGTTTAGGGCCTCAAAATGGCTCCGGAAGTTCAGGACCCAAAAAACTGCTAAAAATAATAACTGTGCTACAATTAAGGAAACTGAAAAGCTAAAAGAAACAATGGTGGGGGTCCCAGTGGACTTGGCGGGTGGCCACCAATATCCACTTGGATCAAACTATGGACGTAAAGCTGGAGAGTGTAGGGAATATAACAAGAGTAATGACATAGGGTTTAATAAAATCCTTATAGGAATACTTATTAGAAGTCAAGACAGAGTCCCATATGCCTATAGCAACATAAGATACAACACCTTTGCTCCATTGTTTAGACTAGTTTTTGAGTGATACCTATGTCACAAGTTTGGCCATTTTGCACAATATTGTAGAAGCAACTTGATGTCGACATCACAAAACCAGGAAGGAAGGGCATTCATTAGGAAAGAAGACAATTCCACCAGGGTCTAGCAAAGAAAACATGCTTCACAATGAATTCTTGCACAATTGGAAGTTGCATAGAGACAAAGGGAGCCTGTAGGAGAGCATATTGTCAGGGGCAACTTATGTATTGGAAGATATGATGTAGCAAGAAAGCACATTGTCAGGGGAAGCCAATGTAATTGAAGAGATGATGCAGCAGGAAAGCACATTATTAGAGGGAGATTGTAGAGATGATGCAACAAGAGAGCACTTTGTCAGGGGAGCCATATCACATGAATATATCATCAAGAACACGTCAATGATCCTTTTCCATTGATGTCAAAGGGGGAGAGAATATTAGAAAGGAACAAATAGAAGAAGCATGAATTCAATGGGAGATTATGCAACGTGTTAGGAGATGATTAGTGTCTTGACATCAATGAAAAATGGGGAGAATGTTCAGTATGTTTTCATTGATGTCAAAGAAGGAGTAGGTGCAGGTGTTGATATTTGGTAGCTTGGAAGGTACTCCAAGCACTAAGGTTCGAGGTTTGGAGGTTGGAGTGTCACAAAAGTAATTTTTGGGCATGGAACCCAAGGAGTGGGATTTGCACCCAAGCCTTTGGGTGTGAAACCATGAATAATTTGAGTGATTTGACACATGGAGGTGTTAAAGGAACCTTAGAGGAGAAAGGGGAAACAAAAATCACTCAAATCAAAGCAGTATAAGTGGAGAAAATGATTTTTCTTTGTGGTTGTAGGTTAATTTGACACATAAAGCAGGTTGGCTTGATGTTAATGTGTGCCCAAATTATTGTTTGGTCAAGCCACATGGTAAGGTATAAATAGAAGTCAAGTGTGGAGGCATTTCAACGCATTCAAGTGCATCTATCTCATAGAAATACATCTATGAGGCAGTCACAACTCAAGGAGGACAAGGTCGAGTTAGTTTTGGATCGGTTTTGGTGTTTTTTGTTGGGTGACACAAGTTTGAATTGGAGCAGTAATTTGGCTAAGTCATAAAGCAAGATTCTAGGCAAGTTTTGGTGTGTATTTGAGAGGTAGGATGCAGTTCTTATCTCCTTGGAACAGGGAGGCCATGAGGCTTATTTGGGGTTGGAATTAGCCTAGAATAACAAAGGAGTGTAGACAAAGATTTTTGAAGGGAGGACGTGGCCTTGGAGGAGGTTGAGAAGGTGTTGTAGCAACTTGCAAAAAACTCTAACCAATGCACCATATCTACAATGGTGGACACCAACCCTTGAAGATGCAAGGTATGTGTCTATTGATGTATTTATGTTGAGTAGATTATAGTGGATAAGAATTCCTAGGAGAGGATATTTATACTGGACACTCGTGATTTGTTGGTGGGTAGTGTGAAAGTGAACCAAGAGCGGCCAAGAGTAGCATCGTGATGGAAGAAGGTGGTTGGTAGAAGAGGCAAAGAAGTGGAGCTCAAAGCTTGACCAACTGGGAGAAGTTATTTTTCTAGCCCATGTTCATTGTTGGAGAAGAGAAATTTGACAGTGATAGGTGGAAACTCTCTTGCCCTGTGTTAGTCTTCATTAGAGCAATGCAAGAAGACTATAGTGGGAAGAAAGTCCCAAAAGATTTGAGAAGCAGCAGTGGGAAAAAGTCTTAAAGTGTTGTGTCCTTGAAGGACTAAGGAGCAATTAGTGAGCATGAAGAGCCTGTGTTTGTTGTAGATGGACTTATGATCAACTAGAGGGTAGATTGGAGAGTTAAGTTTAGTGGCCTAAAGGAGTTGGTGCATTGATAGAGGTAGGTGTTGCAGAATAAAATTGGAGGACCCACTATGTACATGATATGACAGAGCAACTGCGAATGTGTATTACATCAGCTAGATAGTTAGTGTATCTTGTATCTTGTATCCTTGTAATAGTGGATGTATGAGGGCGATTATCCCTGGTACAAGAGATCTAGTCTGTTGTATTATCAGTTTGATTAATATAATGAAGTTGGGTTGTTGATTAAGTTTGTAAAAAATTGTGTATATTTTGTTGATCCAGGTGGATATTGGTGGCCACCTGCCAAGTCCATCTGGACCCCCGTCATTGTTTCTCTCAGCATTTTCAGTTTCCTTAATTGTAGCACAACTTACTATTTTTAGCAGTTTTTCAGGTCCTGAACTTCCGGAACCGTTTTGAGGCCCTAAACGACGTTTTTTGGGAAATCTGGGGGCAACATGGGTCCATGGACCGATGTTTCCCTTCCCAAAGTGGTATTCTCGGATAGATATTTCTAACGAGCTATCGTATGCGTCAAACGGAGATCATATGCCAAAGTTACGACCCCGGGAAGTTGATGTACCAATTTACCCAAACGGGGCCCACAATTTGGTGTTTCATCTTCTAGGGTTAGGTTTTGGGATGTGAAGGGTTTTTCATTGTTT